>RCUC01140328.1:0-70765 GCA_003697995.1 Taxidea taxus jeffersonii
CTGAGCTCTCCCGGGTCAGAGTCTCCCCGGATCTTGTGGGGACCCTTCGCACAGAGCACCGGCCAGTGCCACAGAGCACCGGTCCGTGTCACAGACCACTAGGGAATCTCGGCTCTGTCTCTGCAGCCGACTTCCCTGCTCTAATACCTGTGAGCTCTGCGACACTCAGACACCCCCGATCCTTCTGTGACCCCGTGGGACCTGAGTCCACGTTGTCCCCGTGAGGTCTTCACCCCAGTTTAGCCTCTGGAGTGATGTCCCTCCGTGGAGCCGACTTTTAAAAGTCCTGATTTTGTGCTCCGCTGTTTGCTGGGAGCCGGCCCCTCCCCCTGGGGTCTATCTTCCCGTCGCGTTGGATTCACTTCTCCGCTGGTCCTACCTTTCAGAAAGTGATCGATTTTCTGTTCCTAGAATTGTTGTTTTTCTTCTCTTCGATCTCCTGTTGGATTTGTAGGTGTTCGGAATGGTTTGATAGGCTATCTAGCTGATCTCCTGCTGGCTGATGTCGTCTCAGCCTCCTACTTCTCCACCATCTTGACTCCTCCTGCCTTTAGTATTTTTGATGGCCAAATATTGGCCCCTTGTATGTCTCTACACTTAATCCCACAATTAAATGCTGAACTTTAACATTGACACATACTAACATCATTTTCTTAGGCTAAATATCTGAACATAGTATTGCTATGTCAAATTACGATGTTTAATTTAACATTAAACTGACTTAAAGTACTTTTTTCTTCAAACCTTCCTACATATTAGCAGTGTGATTCATTTTATCATTGTCTGGCTGGGATAGTAAAATAATAGCTAATGTAGTATGGACTTGCAAGGTATGTCTCTTCCTATTGGGTTTTGCAATTGATGATGAATGGTAGGACATGAGAGCTCCCCCTGCTCACCTTCTGGTTCCCTTCTAAATATGGTTTCATTTTATTTTCATCTAAGTCAAAAGTATCAGTAATTCCATAATAGGGACTTGGACGCAGTTTATGTAATTTTCTCTAGGAGAAGCAATGACGTAGAAATCTCCATTCATGTATTTTTCTTTTTTTCATTTGTGACTTCATTCATTCATTTATTTTTAGTCTTTACTGATTTTTTATTGTTGTTAAGAGTACAGGGAATATGATAATGAACAAGACCATCAAGTTTATTATTCTCATTATTATAGTCGTGTGTGTGTGTGTGTGTGTGTGTGTATGAGGGTCATAAACAATAAGCAGACATCTAAATGAAAGAGATAATTTCATATAGTGAAATGAGAGTATGGTGCAAAACACACTCTACTTGATATGGGAATGCATTGAACATAAAGGATCAAAGTATGGACAGCTGGGTGCTGAACATTGGGTAGGGATATATTCCTGAGTTAAGAGTGAGGAAACTGAAATCAGGTCAGTCAGTATAGCTGTAATATATGGTCTTGGGCTGGTTGGAGCCAGCATGGCTTGGTTGGAATGCTCCAGACCCATGTTAAACCATACAAACAAACAAATGGAAAAGAAAAAAAAAAAAACAACAACAACAAGATTTTTTTCTAACTGCAATAAGAAGTCACTTTGGGATTTCAAGAAAAAAATTATACATTTTAAATTATGGTTAAAATCCCTTACCTTGGCTTATCTGTAGAAAATTGTGTGCTATATTTAAGAGAGGAAATAGGAAGGCCAGTTAGGAAACTACTTCAAAAAGCTGATGGATTGGTTAAGGGTGGCAGCACAGCTGTGAGGAAAATTAGCTGGTTTAGGGGGGCATTTTGGATCTAAATTGGTATTCCTCACTACACTATGGGCACCACATTGAAGAACCAAAATAAGATTCTGTTGTTTCTTCTAACTATTCCATATCCTCAACCCCAAGCTAAAATTGTGTTTCAGAACTCCTCTAACACTCATTTTAATATGGGAACAGCTATTTTCTGATCCAGTGACAGTCAGAGAGGGTTGGTAATAATTAAAAATGAGGAGTAAAGGGTTATATCCTGTAACATAACTTCAAGAAACCAATGTTTGTATTTTCTATTATATTTTGCTTGCCTGTTATGGGTGTCTTAAATAACCCACAGTTTCTTTCATATTGAGGTTTTGTTTCCAGAATTCCGGTGTACAAACACAAATAACTTACCTGGAAGTAATAACCCATCAATAGTCTCTAATACTTTAGCACAAATTAGACTATAAGGATGACTAAATTTAAAATTGGAAGGATATTTAAATGATCCTTCCAATATCAATAATTTCAGCTTAGTTTTCCAGAAGCAAACCTAAGAAAATAATTTATTTGAAAGTGGAAAAAAAAAAGTTAGGAAGTTTTCCCAGGAAAAAGCTTACAGAGGATTAGGGGAATGAGAAGGAAAATAATCTCAAGTGTACAATATTAAGCCAAGTTACATAGAGACAATACTGAGCAAAACTCATACCTTTTATGTCCCATGTGGAAAACAATATAGCTGGAGCAGTTGTCCCCACATGTCTCGCACAGCTGTCAATCATTGTTACTGCCTGAGGTCCACAGAGCTGACTGTGACTGTGGCAGACATATCCTAGGATGATTCAAAGGATCCCCTGCATCATTCCCTTTCCTTGAGTGTGGGCAGAATATTTGAATATGATGGATGAAGTTATGTTCTATGGCAAAGGTCAGGCATTTTGCAAATATCTTCAAAGTCCCCAATCAATCGACTTTAATTTATTCAAAAGGGAGGTCATCCTAGTTGTGCCTGGCCTAATCAGCAAGTCCTTTGAAAGAGACTTGAAGCAACAACAGATTCTAACCTGTTGGCCTTGAAGGAGCTAATTGCCATATTATGAAAAGGGCCAAATGGTAGAGAATTAGGGGAAGTTTCTAGTAGCTAGGGATCGCATTCCTGCAACTGCAAGGAACTGAATTCAGTGAGACTAGAATAAGACCTAGGGTGTCAAATGAAATTGCAGACTTCTTCAACAGTTTTTTGAGACCATGCATTTTGAAATTGTTGTGCTGTACCCAGACCCCAACCCATGGAAACTGTGAGATAATAAATGTGAGTAGCATTAAGCTGCTAAGTTTTATTAAATTTGTTAAACAACATAAAAATCTAATATGTAAAAAAAATAAAACCAATAAACCAATTAAAATGGGCAAAAGTTCTGAACATTACACCTCGTGAAAGAAGTATACAGTTGGAGAATAACCATAAGAAAATATGCTCGACATCATATGTTATTAGGAACTGTAAATTAAAACAAGAGTGAGATATCACTACACACCTATTAAAATGATTAAAATACAAAACACCAGATACTGGTGAGGATGTGGAACAACAGAAACTTTCATGCATTGATGGTGGGATTGAAAAATGGTATAGCCACCTGGGAAGACAGGGTGGTGGTTTCTTACAAAACTAAACTATGATCCAGCAATCATATTTTTGATATTTATCCAAATGAACTGAAAACTCATGTCCACCAAAACACTGCATGTTTATGTTTTTATTGTTTTATTCAAAGTTTTAAAACTTAGAAGCAAGTAAAATTTCCTTCAGTAGGTGAATGGATAACCTGAGTACATTTAGGTGTTGGAATATAATTCAGTGCTAAAAAGAAATTATCAGACCATGAAAAAACTTGGAGGAAACTGAAATGTGGATTCTAAGTAAAAGAAGCCATTCTGATAAGGCTACACACTGTATGATTCCAACTGGAATGACATTCTGGAAAAAGCAAAACTATAGAGACAGTAAAAAGATCAGTGGGCTTGGAGGGAGGGAGGGGGGAAAGAATAAGCAGAGCACAGGAGAGCCAGGTCAGTGAAAGTCTTCTATATGATAGTGTAATGGTAGATGCATATCATTACACATTTGACAAAATTCATAGAATGTATTTAACAATAAACCCTACTATGGACTGTAGTTAATAATGTATCAATATTGACTGATTAGTTGTACAAAGGTACTACACTAATGCAAGATGTTAATAATAGGGGGAAATGGAAGATGGGGATGAAGTATGTGGGAACTCCATAATTTCCATTCAATTTCTATATATCCCTAAAACTGCTCAAAAATAAATTCTATTAAAAAACATGTAGAGTCAGGTTTACTGCACAGGTAATCCTATTTCCATGTTCTCTTATTTCTCTTTTACCAAATTTTAGAGATCAACTTATCCCTGTAGTTTAATATGTAGGTTCATTCTAAAGACATCCTATTATCATTATTATCAATATTCCCCTTTCCAGTGTGTATGTATGCATGTGCATTCACCCATATTAATTATAGAATTCAGGTTCTTTCTCTGGTTTGGGAGAAGTGAGGCAACATTTTCAACTGTGTTACCTTAATATTCTGCTTGTATTTCTTGATATTTGGCTTGAATATTTTGTTACTACATGATTTGTTACAAAAATTATTATGACAATTATTTTTGAACTTGAGGGAGGCTAGCTCCAATGGCTTAAAAGTTCACTGCCTTTTGCTAGCATTCCTCTTTTGTTAACTTTCTCCATTTGTGTAGTTTAGTAAGAGCTATTTTGAGCGATGTTAAGTTTGGTACAGTCTGGGACCAGCCACTGTGCTCCCGAGGGTTTTTTGTTCTGTTTTGCTTTGTTTTGTTTTTTTAACAAGGTCATTTTCTGGACCTGGTATCTCCCATTGTTACACAGTACTATATAAATATGCAATGTCTTAGAGTGAAAGATCTGTTCTAGAGCTAGATACAATGCAATTTATGTTTTTGACACAAAGTGTAGTCTCATTCCTTTTTCATTTAGTGTCAGAACAGGTATATTTTCATAGTGTCATCTTATTATATATAAATAAATGTATGTCAATACATATGAACATCCATATTTTATGCATGTGATATATATTTATGTTTTCATGTATTTATACCTACGCTATATGAATGTCTTTACATATATGTGTGTGAGATAGACAGATAATGAATGAAACCTTCTGATCATCTTTTAGTTTTAAAACTCATTTTTGGTTATAATAATCATCTCTATAACACTGAGTCATATGGTTAACCCCATTTATCCATTTTTCCATATCAGTATCCAAACAGTGTGACTTGGAAGTGGTCCCCATGTTAAATGTTTTTCATTTTGCTTGTTGTTCTTCACCTTAGGAGTCCAAACTGTAAAAGGATAAGTAAATCAGGCCACGTTCCCCCTTCTGTGTTTCTTCTCACCTTTTTATTCTATCTACTTACTGTTTAAATCACGGCTTCCGAGTTTAGACTGAGAGACTGCACTGTTCTCATGTTCATCCTGTGAACACATGAACACAGTTCATCCTGTGTTTCAGAGGAAACCAGACCATAAAATCAGAGAGCAGCTTCCCTATGCTGTGTTGAATCCAGTCTTTTCCCAAGAGAGGAACAGGTTCAAAGCGTGTCAATGGGTATATATTTTTCTCACTTTAGGTGGCATATATCACCTTGAAGAAGTCTAGATCAATGTCAAGATTCTTGGATCAAAGCGTGCTTTTTGATGAATTCTCCTTTACCTCTTGTGTCTTGTATTTGGTTAGCTGCTGTAAGTCATGTTCCCACAGTGATGATTCTTGCCTCTGCTCTAAGTCAATCCCCTTTCATTCTTCTGTCACAGACAGGAAATGGTCGAGGAAAAAATAATACGTGTTTACTCCCTCTTTAAATGTTGTGAAAATGGTCCACAAGTCTTTCAATTTTCTTCTCTTTTTTCTTCTTCTTCATTTACTTTTGTTCCTCTCTCTCTCACTCTCTTTTTTTTACCTTTTTTTTCCTTCTCTTCTTTCATCTTTAAGAATTGTAGATGACTCTTTCAGATTGATTCTGTTCTCCAGTGTGTGCTGTTCTCCTGATAGGAGAAAGGCATATAGGCCCATGTGTTACCTCTTAGTTGAATCCTAAAATACACTGTTTCTCACACTTACATTTCAGACTTCATCATATTTTATCATTCTGCATTTTTCCAAACATACTATATCTTAACTTCTCAGGTTTTTTTGTTTATTATTATTATTTTATTTTTTGGTCTCACATAGGGGAGTAGAACAAATGTCCATTTATTACAACTTAAATGGATAACTCAGGTAGAATATGCACTGGAATCCTCTTCACAACTTAAGTCAGTATGAGAAAAAGAAAAGTCCTAAAAAACGGAAGTTGGGAAAGGTTTAGAAATTACAATAATATAGTACCCAGCTTCTAAGATACATTTGTACCGATTCTTATCACTTTTCCTATGGCCAACCAGGAAGCCAATAGAATAGATTCTGATCAAATCTCCTTTCCCCATCATCCCCCCCCCCCCAAAAGGCAGATAAAAGTTGGATGTGTTCAGATACTCTTGTACCTCAAGGGAGCTAATATTATTTGAACACACACTATGTATTATACACTATACTCCGTGCTTTGCTTATGCAATGATAATCTTAATTCAAGAATATTTGATTTTGTTAAACATTATTATCTTGGGACTTTTATATGGGGATAACAAACAATGGTGCAAAGTGATCTAGTTTGAATGGCAAGTAAGGTGAATTCTAGCTTTGGCTCTGGACTAATCAATTTTAATGCGTGGCATGTCAGAGGCGATATAATTTTCGGAGAGCTTAAAAGCATGATATTCATGTTATCCATGATATCCGTGTTTTCCAACTGGTGAGTAGCGGCCCCTTGTTAAAAGGTATAAAATTGGGGTGCCTGGGTGGCTCAGTGGGTTAAAGCCTCTGCCTTCGGCTCAGGTCATGGTCCCAGGGTCCTGGGATTGGGTCCCGCATCGGACTCTCTGCTCAGCAGGGAGCCTGCTTCCTCCTCTCTCTCTGCCTGCCTCTCTGCCTACCTGTGATCTCTGTCAAATGGATAAATAAAATATTTTAAAAAAAGTATAAAATTATTACTATAGGTCTTGGATTTTGTATGTTTTTATTATTTTATTTTGTACAATTTTTATTAATCTGTTTATTATTACACTTCTTAATCGAATAGAATACACAAATAGAAACATGCTTAAACTTAGTAATATTTATTGTGTAATGAAAAAAGAATGATGTTGTATCAAGATGTCTGCAGATGCAAAATAAAATTTATCCCTGCACAGAAATATGATGTAAATGTAAATTTCTGGTGAGCATTTATGGCATGATAGGCATCATGAAAAATATTGGGTGTTCAATGACCAAAAATTTGCAGAGCACCTGTGCCATTAATTTAAATAAACACAGAAACAAATTAAAAATAGCAACTGTGACAAATGTTAAGGGCCCCATTTCCCATTTCTCAATTGACATTTTCTAAACTATGTATTCATCCATTTGTTTTTCATTTTCTCCTATTGCCTCCCCTGACCATATGGCAAGAAATTTGGTCTATTTTGTTTACTGCTGGATATATTTGAACATATAACAGGTTATTGATAATATTTATTCAATGAATAAATGACAGTGAATTAAGATGGATTTGAGATATTCAAAGCAATTAGTAAAGGCAACCTTGAGATAGCTGAGTTCTGAGTTATGAAGAGTGGGTTGAGATTAGTTAGATGAAAAGGAGTTGGAAGATTGTCAGGCAAAGGGAAATGCTATGTAAAAGCTTTATGTAGAAGTAAGCATAGTGAGTATAAACCACAACAGAGGGCTAGTGCTGGCATGAAGAGAGGAGAAGAAGGTTGGTGCTGGAGAGTGGGTAGGTGGGGAGAGATCTTCTCCAAGACCTTTGTGAATAATGCTTAAAAAAACAAAACAAAACAACAAAAACCTCTCTTAGAGTATTGAAAGTCATTAAATATAGGCAGTGGACTGAAGTAATCAGATTTGTACTTTAAAATAGTATCTGTTGTTGGGGCGCCTGGGTGTCTCAGTGGGTTAAAGCCTCTGCCTTCAGCTCAGGTCATGATCCCAGGGTCCTTCCTGGGATCAAGCCCCACATCAGGCTCTCTGCTCAGCAGGAAGCCTGGTTTCTGTCCTTTCTCTCTCTGCCTGCCTTTCTGCCTACGTGTGATCTGTGTCTGTCAAATAAATAAATAAATAATCTAAAAAATAATAATATCTATTGTTAATTATTCATGATAAAAACTGTGGACTCTGAGAAACAAACGAGGGTTTTCGATGGGAGAAGGATGGGGGGGTTGGGTGAGTCTGGTGGTGGGTTTTATGGAGGATTATTACTGTTGGCAGCCAAATTCAAAAGGCACCTGGAAGTCTTGAAACCTGAATGATAATCCTGAGCTAATAATGGCAGTTTCAAAAATAATTTATTTTGTTGGGATTTAACACTTTGGATTATATGAACTATATAGATACAGGGGACATATTTTCAGGTCCATGCAAAGTAGGAAGTTGGAATTGAGATCCTTTAACAAAGACTAGTCCTTCAGATGGATTGTCCCTATAGAGAAAAAATAAATAAAAACAAACAAAATCCTGCTCTTGAGAAAAAAGAGACAACAAGGCATTTTGCCTTTGTCATTCTTTGACCTTACTCTGAAAATGAACTCTATGCTGAGAATCAATAACGAGAGTTCAACTCTTGTTCATATAAGGAGATTGAATATTCACTTCTTTTGGAGTCTGGAAAACCCCCAGCCTAGAAGTTCTGTTAAATATGACCAGAAGCACATTGGGACAACATACATCAATACCAATGTTTTTTGTAAAAAAAAATACTTGAATAAAGGTCTCAGAATTCTCATAAATTATGCTCACTCAAATATTAGCTTATAACTCCAATTTACACCACACATCAAAAAACAAGCTACCATGAAATAAAGCAAAAACAACACAGCAATTTTAAACACTCAAGGGCAAATAATAAAGAAACAATTAGAGTATAAGCTAGTAATGTAAAACATTTAATGAATTGGAAGAAAGAATTAAAAACATGTGAAAGGAAAAAAAGGAAAGCAAAATTAACCAGGCAACTTTAAAGAAGAACTAAAACATAAAAATTTGAAGTATAAATATTTCAATTAAAAACTCAATAAGATTTCTTCCATTGATTTTAGTTATAGATAATCTCTATCATCTCAAAATCAATAAATTTGAAAACATTAAAAATAAAAAAAATAAAAATGCAAGGCATGTGTTAAAATTATAAATAGCTCAAGAGAGAATGGCTCTATGGCCTGAAACATATATATATATATATACACACACACACACACACACACACACATATATATGCATGTATATACACACACCTATATACATATACAGACATATATACACACATATATGATATATAATATATAATTATATACTATCATGAAATTTACAAAGAAAAAAATGAAAAAGGAGTACTTATAGATGTGATAAATTTAGAAAGTCTGATATACTTAATTTGACTTCCAAAAAAATAAATCCAGGAGGTTTTATATAAGTCACACAATATAAGAGTCATTTATTAGAATTTTCTAGAATAGATGAAAGAAATGCTGATTTAGGAAGCACAATAAAGCACCAACATGACAAAAAAAAATGCAATTCACATTTTAACAAATGTTGGTCAAGTTTAAAATTTTTCCCAAAGACAAAAAGATCTTAAAGACATCCCAAGTGAAACAAAAATTACCTATAAAGGAAAATAATGATACTAACATCAGACTTGGCTTGAGCAGCAACTGAATTTAGAAAATTGTACAAAAGGTAAAACAGGAGATAATTTAAATAATCATCAATGTAGGATTTTTTTTTTTATATATAAGTAAAGTGTCATTGAAGAACAAGGGCAAAATTTCAGATACGTTGTAGAAGTTTATCAGCAATGCATTCTCACTAGGAAGACTTCTAAATCATGTATTTCAAGAACAAATAAATTGAATACAGAATAAAAGACATTAATCTAGAAATGAATGGCAAGCAAAATAAAATGATAAACATATAAGGAAACAAAGAATGTTGAAATAAAACAATATATCTTCAAAGGATTGTTTTGAGGGTTAAATAATAGTTTTAAACTGAAGTAAAAAAATAAAGAAAATAAAGTGTTTAAAATGCCACTATAAATATGGTCAACATTTTATAATTTTTATAATATTTTCTTTGACAAAGAAAACATTAATATTTGTTTAGCAACATTAGGTACTTAGTAATGATAGAAAAATACACTAAATTTTTGTTTGTTTTGGAGAGACATATGGATATTGTCTTACTTTACAATTTATTTATTGTGTTATATATTTAAACACTGAAATGTACAAATAAATCACTAGATATCAAAAAGCATGTATAGTAAATAGAAAAGCATTAAACAATTTACAATATCAATCAATTTAAAATATCACATTTTAAGTATCAATTTAAAAGATATACATTTTATAAAACAAAACAAATCAGTGGTTGTAGAAAGTACAGAATGAGTTAAAAGAAACACTTATAGGGATTATCAGTTTGTAATAAAATACATCTGTGTGTGATTTATAATAAATTCATATAGAGCCTAAAGATCAATGGAGATTAAAGGAAAAAAAATAGGATAAGATAAAGTTGTAAATTTATTTTAATCTGCAACAAAGTAAATGTAAGAGTATAAACCATTATTTAGGGTGAACATTTCCATTTATATGAGGAATATAGAGCAATGTTACATTTCTTTTTGCATTTAATAACATACTCAAACATGCATAAATAAAAAGTTGACAGACGGTAAGCAGAATGTAATAAATCTACCATCATACATGGAGATGTCATTCAACTCACTATTATGAGGTCTAACACCCAAACTTATTAAAAATATGGACAATTTGAACAATACAGTTAAAAGCTTGCTCTCATGAATGTACATGGAACCCTGAATCTCAAAATTAAAGAGCATATCATTTCTTTAAAGCACACATGAAGTATATTTGGAAAATGGACTTTAAAATAAATATATGGTAGCATAATCAAACTTCAAATAATTGATAACGTAGCAAGTTATACAAAATTACCACAATATTATCAAATTATTATTAAAATGTAATAAGACAACTATACATATACATATACCTATACACAACAAATAGGTCAAAGAAGAAAGTATGACATTTAAACATGAACAAGACAATAATGAAAGTATTCCATATTAAAATTGAGCTAAATGCTCATTTATGAAAGATAGAAAGGCTAAAAGTCAATGAATAAGCATTCTTCTTAAAATTTAGTGAAAAAAATTAAAAATGAACTCATATAAAAAGGAAGGAATAGCAAAGAAATATAGCTTGCAACAGCTCATTTAAAAGGATATAAAAAGAATAGTAGTTCACTAACCATTTAAAAGTCTTTAATGTGCTTAGTGAAAACACCAAGTACCAATGACCTTAGGAGAAATTTATACAAAATATTCAAAACATAGATAATTCCAATCCTATACAAAGTTTTTAATAATATAGAAAAAATTTAGCAAGATTGTGTTTTTTTAAATATTTGAAAGAGAGAGAGAGGAGAGGCAGAGGGAGAGAATGTCAAGTAGACTCTCTACTGAGCATAGGGCTCAATGCAGGGTTCAGTCTCAGGACCCCTGAGATCAGGAGCTGAGCCCAAATCAAGAGTTACACATTCAACTGACTAAGCCATCCATGCTCCCCACGGGATTGTATTTGAAATTATGAGCAAGAAGCCATATTTAAAATGGCTTGAATAATGAATGGAAGATGTGGAAATAAAAAGAATAAATATTAACAAATCTTTTCAAAACCTCCAGGGAAGTAGATGAGGAGGAAAGTAGAAGAGACAGAAGTAAAAGAGAGGAAAGTAACTTGAGCTGAGGTTTGAATGAGGATTTTTCTTATTCTATGAAAGACTTAAGTATATTAGAAAGCCATAGGAGTGTATTACTCAACCATAAAAAAGAAGGAAAATTTGCCATTTCTGAAAACAACATGAATGGATGTTGAGGGCATAATGCCAAGTGAAATAAGTCAGACGGAGAAAGATAAATACAGTAAGATTCCACTCTTATGTGGAATCTTAAAAAAAGACAACAAAATCCCCCTCAAACTCATAGAGAACAGATTGGTAGTTGCCAGAAGTAGGGGAATGAAGAGAGGGTAAAATGGATAAAAGGATAGAAAATTCCAGTTATAAAAATAAATAAGACCTAAGGATTTAGTGTACAGTACAGTGAATGTAATAATAATATTTCATTGTATATTTCAAAGTTACTAAGAGAGTAGATCTTGAAAGTTCTTATCACAAGAAAGAAAATTCTAGTTATGTGTCATGATAGATGTTATTTGGTGATCAATTCAGAATACATAATGATATCAAATCATTATGTTCTTGAAACTAATGTCATGTCAATGATACCTCAATTTTAAACAACAACAACAACAACAACAACAAAGAAATGACATAGGAAAGACTAAGTGGAAAGAACAGGAGAGTTTTGGAAGTTTTCATATAGTTGAGAGTTTGTGTGTTTGTGAAGTGGGGGTCGAATGAGATATTCCTAGATTTATAATAATGTTCCTGGCTAGCACTGGAGCAGGTGATGGCAATCAACAGTGAATCAACTCATTTTGTTTTATAACTTTCTGATGGGCATCCTTTGACATCTGGATTCCAGAAGCAGAGAAAGTCAAATTTTGGATGCATTATTATAAGTAATTAAATATAAATTCTTTAAAAAACTTTACAAAATATCATGTCACCATTATGCTTTTTTTTTAATCAACAAATTATCTTACCTTGAATAGTCTAAGATTATGTTGGAAAAATTCCGAGAACACTTTTACTTCAGTAAAAGTATCTTTAGATTCCTCTGCAAATGACAAAATTATAATCTTCTTTTTTTAGTTAATCTATTTTTTCATGAATATACTTGACACACATTGTCCTATTAGTTTCAGGTGCACATCATCATACTTTGGTATTTTTATAAACTATAAAGTGATTCCCACAAAGACTAGTTACCATTTGTCACCATACAGAGTTATTACAATATTATTGGCTATATACTATCAGTGTTGTACATTATAGCCCCATGACTTATTTATTTTATAATTAGAAGATTGTAGCTTTAAATCCACTTCAATTATCTTGCCCACCTCAACCCTTCACTTCTCTGGTAACCAACAGTTTCTTTCTTGTATCTTTGAGTCTGTTTCTGTTTTGTTCGTTCATTTGTTTTGTTTTTCAGATTCTGCCTGTAAGTGAAATAATAAGGTATTTGTCTTTCTCTTTCTGATATATTTCATTTAGCAAATACACTTTACAGCCATCCATGATGTTGCAAATGGCAAGATTTCATTCCTATTTTATGACTGAGTGATATTCCATTGTGTGTGTGTACCACATCTTTATCCATTCACTTATAGATGGACACTTAGTTTGCTTCTAGATCTTAGCTATTTTAAATATTGCTACAATAAATACAGGGGTGCATTATTTCTTCAAATTGGTGTTTTATATTCTTCAGATAAAACCCAGAAGTGGAAATGCTGGATTGCATGATAGTTGTATTTTTAAATTTTGAGGAATTTCCATACTATATTCCATAGTAACTACACCACTTTTTATTCCACCAACAGTGCTGGAGGGCTCCCTTTTTTCCACATCATCACCTGTGCTTTTTGTCTTTTTGATAATAGTCAATCTGACTAGCATGAGGTGATGTCTCATTGTGGCTTTGATTTGCATTTCTCTGATGATTTGTGATTTTAAGCATCTTTTCATATACATGTTGGCCATTTGTATGATTTTGAAAAAATTACTTTTCAAGATCTCTGCCCATTTTTAACCATTTTTTGTTGTTTTGATATTAAGTTGTGTAAGTTCTTTATGCATTTTGGATATTGACCCCTTATACAATGGATGATTTGCAAATATTTTTCCTCATTTGTCCAATTGCATTTTTTTGTTGAAGGTATTCTTCGCTGTGCAAAACCTTTTTAGTTTATTGTATACCCTCTTGTTTATTTTAGCTTTTGTTGTCCTTGCCTTAAAAGACTGATCAAAAAAAAAAAAAAGAAAAGAAAAGAAAAATATTTCTTAGGGTGATGACAAGATCTTTATGCCTGTGTTTTCTTCTATGAATTTTATATTTTCAGGTCTTACATCTAAGTCTTTTATACATTCTGAATTTATTTTTGTATATAGTGTAAGGAAGTGATCCAATTTTATCTTTTGCATGTATTTGTTCAGTTTTCTCAACACCATTTATTCAAGAGACTGTCTTCTCCCTGTTGTATTTTTTTTTTCATAGATCAATTAACTATATATGCCTGAGTTTCTTTCTGGGCTCTCTAATAATACCATTGATCTATGTGTCTGTTTTTGTGCCAGTATCATACTGTCTTGATTACTACAGATTTATAGTTTGAAATCAGGGAAGATGATACCTCCAGTTCTGTTCTTTTTTACAATTGCTTTAGCTATTTGGAAACTTTCATGGTTCCATGGACATTTTAGGACTCTTTGTTCTAGATCTGTCAAAAATGCCATTGTGTTTTGATGGGGATTGCACTAAATCTGTGTATTGCTGTGGTTAGTATGGAAATTTCAACAGTATTATTCCAATCCATGAAGACAGAATATATTTTTATTTATTTGTTTTTATCTTCAATCTATTTAATCAATGTTATATAGTTTTCAGAGTATTGATTTTTTATCTCTTTGGTTAAATTTATTCCAAAATTGATCTTGTTATTATCATTGAAGCAATTACAAGTGAGATTTTAAAATTAATTTCTCTTTCTGATAGCTTTTATTAGTTTATAGAAGGATAGCCACTTTTTGTATGTTATTTTGTATCCTGGGAATTGCTAAATTTATTTATTCATTCTAACAGGTTTTTTTGGTGGAGTCTTCAGGATTTTCTGTGTATATTATGTCATCAGTAAATAGTGATACTTTTATTTCTTCCTTCTGGATTTGGATGCCTTTTATTTATTTTTCTTGCCTAACTGCTCTGAGTTGTACTTTCATGGCTCTGTTGAATAAAAACAATGAGAATGGTTACCTTTGTCTTTTTTCTGATATTAGAGGAAAAGTTTTCATTTTTTCATTGTTGGGTATGATGTGAGTTCTGAGTTTGTCATAAGTGCTCAGGTATATTCCTTCTATACACACTTTATTGAGAATTTTAAAATCATAAATATATTTGAATTTTGTCAAATACTTCTGCATGAGTGTAAGTTTTTTTTTATCCTTTTGTCAATGTGATGTATCAAGTTGATGACTTTGAACTTGTTGAATTGTCCCTGCATACCTGGGATAAATAAACCTCACTTGATTGTGGGTTTTAATCCTTTTAATGTATTGTTGTATTTGCTTTGCTAATATTTTGTTGAAAATTTTTGTATCTACATTCATTCACTGGGAATATTGACCTGTAATTTTTTTTTTTTTTTAAAAGCAGGACTTTTGTCCGGTCTGCTATCAATGTAATGCTGGCTGTGTAAAATAATATTGGAAACAGCTTCCCCTGCAGTTTTTTAAAATAGCTTGAGAAAGCTGGATAGTAACTATTGTATAAATGTTTGGTGAAATTAACCTGTGAAATTGTTTGGTCCTGGACTTTTGTATCTTGTGAGTTTCTAAATTACTGATTTAATTCTAGTATTTGTAGTCACTCTATTTGGATTTTCTGTTTCTTTGTGATTCAGTCATGGAAGTTGGTGTATTTCAAGGAATTTATCCAGTTCTTTTAGGTTTTCTTATTGATTTATAACTGTTTGTAACAATTCCTTATGGTCTTTGTATTTCTGTCATGTCAGTTATAATTTTTCTTTCGTTTCCAATATAATTTTTTGGACCCTCTCTCCTTTTATCTTGATGAGTCTGGGTAGAGGTATATTGATTTTGTTTGTTTTCTCAAAGAACCAAGTTTTAGCTGTATTGGTCTTTTCTATTGCTTTTTTTTTTTTTTTTTTAGTCTATATTTATCTTCTCTCTGATCTTATTACCTCCACTAATTTTGGGTTTTGTTTACTTTTCTTTTTCTTCTTCTTTTCAGTATAAAGTTAGATTGCTTGTTTGGGATTTTTCATAAGGGAGTCTTGTATTGCTGTGAACTGTCCTCTTAAAACTGCTTTTGCTGCATCCCATGGATTTTGTATTTCCATTTTCATTTGTTTCAAGGTGTTTTTTTAAATTTCCTCTTTGATTTCTTATTGACTCATTGGTTCTTTAGTAATATGTTGTTTAGCCTGCACATGTTTGTGTGCTTTTTTCCCCTAGTTTTCTTCTTGTGATTGATCTCTACTTTCATAGTATTGTTGTAGAAAAAGATGTTTGATATGATTTCAGTCTTCTTGAATTTACTGACTTGCTTTGTGGTCTAACATGTGATCTATCCTGGAGAATATTTCATGTACACTAGTTTTTGTTTTTTTTTGTTAAGTGTATTCTGGGGTTTTTGGATAAAATTTTCTGTATCTCTATACATCAATATAATATAAACTAATCTTCACTCTCACTGGCTAGTAATAATGACAGCTTGGATGGGAACAGTGAGAGAAACAAAAGTTAATTTGTACATGGAAAGATGAAGCTTTTTATCCAAATACCTGTGTATTGAGGTTAAAATAAAGTATATCTAGTTGGAACAATATTCACTGGGATCTAGAAAAAAGAGAATCTGAAAATCACCAGCTCCATGTTTTCCTTTACTATATTGTATTTCCCTGTATTACTTTCAAGTGTGTGGGAAAGAGTGAAAAAGAGTCTAGTCTTGTGTTAGCTTTAAGAGAAAAAAAGTGAAGAATTTGCATCTACATTTGAAGATTCAGAAATTGTGGAAAGCCTGACCAGTATAGTAAGATAATTTTAAGATGGCCCAAGGTGGTCACCATAGACATCTTTTACAACAGCAGTCCAAAGCAGAGGTATTAGAAAGAAATCTTATCGGGATATAAATTTGTTCTAGGGACTCATCCTTCAAATACTTTGAATTTACTCAAATGCCACGTGTCTCCAGCAGAATAAAATGCCTACTTCTGTAAAAGCACCTTCCTTTATTAATCAATTTATTAGGCTGCTATTCTCGCTCTTCCTCTTTCTAACCATCCATCCAATCTGTCAATTCTTGTTAAAATTTATAGTTTCTACAAAGCAGTATTGTCTTCCACTTATCTGTATTTCCTCAGTATCTTGCAGAATTCCAAATGCACACAGGCACCTGGGCAGCTGAGTTGGTTAAGCATCCAACTCTTGATTTTGGCTCAGGTCATCATCTCAGGGTCATGGGATCAAGCCCTGTTTCGGGCTCCATGTGAACGTGGAGTCTGCTTGAGATTTTCTTCCCCTCTGCCTCTATCCCTCTCTCTCTCTCTCAAAATCAATCAATGAATCAGTCAATTCAAACATATAGTAGATTGTTTATAATGCCCACAAACTCAGTTAGAATAACAATTTTATAGGGCTCCACCTTCTTTCACCCTATCATAAATCTGGTTGAGATCCTTATCTAATGGACCTTCCACAGTGGCAATGGTCCTTTGCCTGGCTTCCATTTTCTTAAGCTCTCTGAACTTTTGGCTAATTGGTCTTGTGAAATATAATGTCCTACTGACATCCAGGAACCAATTCATTCTCTTACTCTATTTATTTTTGTTTGTTTGTTTGTTTTTTACCCCTTCTAGAGGTATAACACAGCACAGCAAATCCTAAAATCTAAGATACAACCTAACTTTGAATTCTTTACTTCTTGATGTCATCTTCCTTTGTTCTGAATGATCCATTTTACTTATTAACAACCTCAGGTTTCTTTTGCAGCACAAACATGATTTCCCTCTAGGGCCTGAGGATTTGAACATGTTATTTTCCTATTCAAAATTTGTTTTCAATTATTTCTATCCTTCAAAGATTGGTTTAATTCCCATCTAATCTATGCAATACTCTATGTTCAATTCAATCTACTGGGTTCAATTCTTTCTCAGAATATCTTTATTTTGCCTACACTGATACTTTAAAAAAATATATTTATCATACAATGCCTTGTATCCTTAATTAATTTTCACCTATCTTTGCAATATTACTAGAATTTACTTAGTGCATAATAGTTAGCATAATGCTTTGAATAAAGTACTTAGTTTTACTTAGCAAAATTCAGTAGGTGTTAAAGATATAGTGATTTTTTCATTAATAGGTTGTCTTTTTATTTGAAATGTATTTTCCAATGGAAAGTATTAATTAGATTCTATAAAACATGTATTAATCAAATTTAAAATTAAACAGATAATTTATCCTCTGTATACAGTTACACCACATTTACAAAGTTTGTGATTTTATTTATATTGTTAACTTCCTAAGGAAGTACACAATTATTTTGTGTATGGTCAAGCACTTAGGCAAAAGATTCTGGAAGGTTTTTAATGATGATAATGTAGTTGTGATGAAATAATGAACATGTATATTTAGCTCTGAGAATGATAGTATTGACTGAATAGTAAATGAACTGCCTATGTTATGTTTCAGATAGGGACTTATATATTAGCCCAAATGTGCATAGAGAGGCTGTTCTGTATTGAAGACTGGGCAATAAGTCTTCTAATCCCCAGACTCATCAAACTGTGATAAAGTATGTCTCTCTGGTTGGAGAGAAAAAGAGAATTCCTAGCCTTAATGCTCTTTCTTCAGAATAAAATGTGCACTGATAGGATGCATCGAGCTACTGACACTTTGTGTGAAGAGTCTCTATCCTTTCAAATGCAAATATTTCAAAACCTGTCAGGTTCCCAGCACATGGATTTTAAAACCAAGTCATTCTTCACTGTGGGCTAGCATAATTGTACACTTGGGACATTATATATTTATACATATAATGGGTATAATTCAAGCAGTTGAATGTTGAAGTTAATGGAAGATCTGTCTATTAAGGGAATGTGAAACACATATACACATGTGTGTATATATATATATGCATATATATGTTTTTTTCATTTTCTTTCTTTCCTTAATTCCTGATTAGCCTCATTCCATGATTTCCCTCCATAACTTGAATTCCTTGAGTTTAGATCATGAAATTAGGAGTCGGATACTCAACCAATTGAACCACCCAGGTGTCCCTAATTTTTCAGTTTTAATTCCTTTTTTTTTTTTAAAGATTTTATTTATTTATTTGATAGACAGAAATCACAATTAGGCAGAGAGGCAGAGAGAGAGGAGGAAGCAGGCTGTCCGCAGAGCAGAGAGCCCGATGCGGGGCTCGATCCCACGACCCTGGGATCATGACCTGAGCCGAAGGCAGCGGCTTTAACCCACTGAGCCACCCAGGTACCCCTCCTTTTTTTTTTAAGGGAGTAGGAGAGATTGAGAATTATACACATGTATCTGAAACTACAAATCTTACACTTGTAACTAGGGTGAAAATGTTCCATGTTATAACTATTGCTATTTAATATACCACTAAAGAGAATAGATTTTAGAATAAAAAATCTTTGTTTTAATCCTCATGATTACTAGATACTTGTCTTTGCACAGGTTACTTAATTCCTGTGAGGCTCAGTTTCCTCACCTCTAAAATGACACCTTTTCTTTTTTTTTTTTTTAAGATTTTATTTATTTATTTGACAGAGATAGAGATCACAAGTAGGCAGAGTACAGGCAGAGAGAGAGGGGAAAGCAGGTTCCCCGCTGAGCAGAGAGCCCAATATGGGGCTCTACCCCAGGATCCCGAGATCATGACCTGAGCCGAAGGCAGAGACTTAACCCACTGAGCCACCTAGGTGCCCCCCAAAATAACACCTTTTCTTGCTACTAATTCGTCACATGCTAAGTTCTCAAGAAGTTAGTTAAATTCTTTTAATTTTGTTATTTTCTCATGACATCTTGTCTGAGATTATTAAAAATGCAATGCCTAATGAATAATGCATAATGAATTTTCCTATAGGTTCATTATGGGGTTATCCCTAGAGAATTACCTACCAGCCATTCTCCCTTTAGAAGTACACAAAAGTATCTTCATCCTTTATTATGGAAGCAACTCTGAATCTATGAGTTTCTAAATACTACACATCAAATTTGAGCATTTTTGGTTAGCCTAATACATTTTTAGTCAATTCAGGAAGTCTATTATCCTTTTTTGAGGTCCTAAGCTCCTGAGGGACAACCTAATAAATAGCATCTCTTTCCCTCACCTTGGTTCTGAGCAATTTGAGAAATAAAACAAAGGAGCATCATAGAGTCTCATACATCACCTTCACTATTGATATGTCTGGATAAGAGGACACAACTAAGTGTTAAGATCTAAGATAGATCTATCTAAGATAGAGGGGTCTAATATATGAGTCTTGGATTTAGAGAGATTTCCTGGGCCAATGCTAGGTGATGCTGACCTGGGACAGCTTCTTACTGTGGGAGTGGTGATTGAGGAGCATGTGTTTCCTTTCAGAGGGGGTAAAGGAAGAAAAGTAGAAGTATTAAATAAGTGGAGAGAGATTTGGGGAGAAAATCCTTCATGGAAACTTGGGATGCAGTAAAACTTGCTATCTAACAACAAGTTGATTATTTTCAATCAGACTAAGAATAAAGATATGATTCTCTCTCCTTAGTACCCTTGGTGCTTTTTAATGGCCAAAAAAATTCTCAGTAATGAGATATGGTACTCCTGCCTGACTCTATGATTTTTCTGGTTCTCTGATTTCACAGTCTTATTTCATGTTTGTTGCTAATGTTACTTTGACTTTTCTTTCATGATTTCTTTTTAGTCCTTATTTTCTAGCTTTGGAGATGCTTGGAGATATTAGTGGTAAAGTACAAGAGAGCCCTAAATCTTGAAGTAAGAAATTATGGAATGGAATTCTTCAATTATTAGCTATGTGACTTTGGAAAAATCACATTACTGAAGGCTGTCAATATATAAAATGACAATTATGCAAAAATGCATGGTTGTGGAGTTGGAACTGTGAAATCTTTTTATTAAGTAGTCATGTGCAAATGTGGAACTCCTGTTGGAAAAGGGGGATGATGTATATATTAGACTCTGGTTTCCTAGGGTCTTTTTTGAAAGTTTTTTTATAACAGTTATTAAGGTATAATATATATACAAAGAACTGCACATAATTAATTTACACAAATTGATAAATCTACATATATGCAAATAACATGATGCCATCATGAATCCAAGTAATAGATACATTCAACAGTTCCCCAAGTTTCTTTGTGTGTGTGTATGTGTGTGTTTTAAGGTTTTATTGCTGGTTTTGTTTTGTTGTAAGAAACTTTAACATAAGATTTACCTTCTTAACAAATTTTGAAATACACAATACTGTGTTGTTAACTATAGCCACTATGTTGTACAGCAGATTTCTAGAATTTATTCATTTTGTCAAACAAAGTTTATAACTACTAAACAACAGTTTCCCATATCTCATAACCCCAGACCCTGGCAATTACCATTCTGTTCTCTGTTTTTATACACTTGACTATTTTAGATAACTCATAAAAGTGGAACCATGCAGGGCCCCCTGGGTGGCTTAGTCGATTGAGAAGCTGACTCTTGATTTCAGCTCAGGTCCTGATCTTGGAGTCTTGGGATCAAGCCCCACATCAGGCTCTGTGCTCAAGAGGGAGTCTGCATGAGGTTTCTCTCGCTCCCTCTTCCCTTTCCCCTTCCCCATGTACGCTCTTGCTTTCTTAAATTTACTCATCTTTTAAAAAAAAGTGGAACCATGCTGTATTTATTCTTCTGTGACTGGCTTATTTCATTAGGCATCATGTCCTCCAAACTCATCCATGTTACAAATGGCAGAATATACATCCAGATGGCCAACAGACACATGAAAAAGTGCTCCACATCACTGGGCATCAGGGAAATACAAATCAAAACCACAATGAGATACCACCTCACACCAGTCAGAATGGCTAAAATTAACAAGCCAGGAAATGACAGATGCTGGTGAGGATGTGGAGAAAGGGGAACCCTCCTACACTGTTGGTGGGAATGCAAGCTGGTGCAACTACTCTGGAAAACAGCATGGGGGTTCCTCAAAAAATTGAAAATAGAGCTACCTTATGACCCAGCAATTGCACTACTGGGTATTTACCCTAAAGATACAAATGTAGTGATCCGAAGGGGCACGTGTACCCAAATGTTTATAGCAGCAATGTCCACAATAGCCAAGTTATGGAAAGAACCTAGATGTCCATCAACAGATGAATGGATAAAGAAGAAGTGGTATATATATACAATGGAATACTATGCAGCCATCAAAAGAAATGAAATCTTACCATTTGCGACAACATGGATGGAACTAGAGCATATTATGCTTAGCAAAATAAGTCAACTGGAGAAAGACAACTATCACATGATCTCCCTGATATGAGGAAGTGGAGATGCAATGGGGGTGAGGGTTAAGGTGGTAGGAAAAGTAAAAATGAAAGAAGATGGGATTGGGAGGGAGAAAAACCAAAAGAGACTCTTAATGTCATAAAACAAACTGAGGGGGGTGGGGGGGAGGGGTTGGGAGAGGGTGGTGGGGTTACATTATATGTTTAAATAAAAAAGCTTAAAGAAAAAAAAGTGAATAATATTCCTTTGCATGTATATATCACATTTTCTTTATCCATTCATCTGCCAGTGGATATTTAGGTTGTTTCCACATCTTGGCTATTGTGGATAATACTGCAATGAACAGAGTAGTGCAAATGCCTTTGGGATTCTGATTCCTTTCTTTTGGATATATACTTAGAGGTGGGATTGCTATATCGTATGGGATTCCTATTTTGAATTTTTGAGGAATCTCCATACTTCTTTCTACAGTGGCTGTACTAATTTATATTTCCACTAACACTGAACAAGTGTTCCACATACTCTGCATACTCTCCAGCATTCTTCATCTTTCTTGCAGAGGGCTGGTGACATACTGAGTGACTTGAAGGAGCAGCAGGTTTTTATGCATAATTTTCTCTTTGCCATATCTAAAATACTCTTTTTTCTCCAGTTAAGGGCAAATGATTATATGTAAAAAAACAAGAAGCAGCTCTCATTCAATCTTCATTGTACAGAGATTCTAACTTCTACCACTTGTTTTTTATGGCTTACTAAGGGTCAGTTGAACTTCTATAGAACATCAGTTTTTGTACATTTTATCAAATTTATTTAGGATATATGGCAATCACAATATTTTTATAATTCTGAATTTGATTCCCCATATTTCTAGATGATAGTATGTGGGTTGAATATTGTAATGATAAGAATGTTTTTACCTCAAATTCCCTAAAACTATCAGGTGTCTTTGAAACAGTTTTTCCTGCTTTCTCTCTAGTTATTTGAAATTTTATTCTTTTTAATTTCTGCCATCTAAAAATTGATGGGATTTCTTTTCTCTGAAATTTTCTCTTTAGCCCACTCTTGATTTAAGAGCACACTCCACTGAAACTTCTTCAGTGAGAGTTTAGAAAGAGACTATTATTTTTGTGGAACTATAGCAATACTATTTCACTACCTTTCCCTTGCCATTATCTTATCTTGTTAGGAAAAAAAAGCCCCTGGTAGCCACTGGATATGTTTAGGAATGGAATTGTTTAGGATAGGAATGTTTAAAGCATTTAGTCTCTGTATTATATCACTATATTACAAGATTGACATTTATACTGAGAGCTCAATTTCTATGAACAGATCCAAGAAGTTACTCAAATGTTCCTAAGTAGTATTACTCACTATTGAATTAGGTTATAAGGTACAGTAATATGTATATAGAGGAGTGTCTAGCTAAAAAAGAAAAAAGTGTGTGTGTGTATGTAATATATATATAAATATATATAAATATATATATTTATATATATACACAAATATATATAGTTCATGCATAGTTATGTGTATATATATTATAGGTATATATATTATATAATTATATAACTATATATAAAACTATATATAAAATGGTTAATATATATATTTGTTTAAATGCTTCAATTTCCCCAGAACTCATATGTTAAATCTATCAACCCTCAAGTGGCTATACAGGCATACCTCAAGACATATTGGAGGCCTGGTTCCAGACCACCACCATAAAGCAAATATTGCAATAAAGTGAGTCAAATGGATTTTTTTTTATTTCTTAGTGCATATAAAAATATTGTTCACACTGAAGTATAGTCTATTAAGTACACAATATTTTATCTAAAAATCAATTATATACCTTAATTTAAAAATACTTTACAAAATACTTTATTGATATAAAATGCTAACCATCCTCTGAGCTTTCATCAAGTCATAATATTTTTCCTGGTGGAGGGTGTTGCTCAATGTTAATGGCTGCTGACTGATCAGGACAGTGCTTTCTCAAGGTTGGGGTTGCTACAACAATTTCTTAAAATAAGAGAACAGTGGAGTTTGCTTCATCTACTGACTCATCCTTTCAAGAATGACTTATTTGTAACATCCAGTGCTGTTTGATATCATTTTACCTACAGAACTTATTTCACAATTGAAGCCAAGCTTCTCAAACCCTGCCCCTGCTTAATCAACTAAGTTTATCTAATATTCTAAATCTTTTGTGGTCATTCAATAATCTTTATAGCATCATCACCAAGGATATATGCCAAGTGAAGAAACCACTTTCTTTGCTCATGTATAAGAAATACATCTTCATTCATTCAAGTTTGAACATGAACTTAAAGTGACTCAGTCACATCTTCAGGCTCCACTTCTAATTCTAGTCGCTATTTGTATCACATTTCTGGTTATTCCCTCCACTGAAATCTTGAACCCCTCAAATTCATTCATGATTATTGGAATCAGAATCTTCATATTCTTGTTAGTGTTGATATTTTGACCTCCTATTGAGAATCACAAATATTCTCTGTAGCATCTAGAATGATGAATTCTTTCCAGGTTTTCAGTTTACATTGCCCAGATCCATTAGAGGAATCACTGTGGCAGCTATAGCCTTTCAAAATGTACTTCTTAAATAATAAAACTTGAAATTTGACATGCCTTCTTGATTAATGGACTTGAGGATGGATGTTGTGTTAGTAGGCATGAAAATAACATTAATCTCATCATATACCTCCATCAGAGCTCTTGGGTGACTTGTCAATTAGCAGTTACATTTTTAAAGGAATTTTTTTTTTTTTTTCCTGAGTAGCAGGTCTCAACAGTGGGCCTAAAATATTCAGTAAACAACATTGTAAATAAATGTATTGTCATCCAGGATTTACTGTTCCATTTATAAAGAAAAGGGTATATTCAGCATCATTCTCCAGGGCCTTGGGATTTTTGGAATGGTAAATGAGCATTGGCTTCAGCTCTAGGTCACCAGATGCATTAGCCCCTAATAGGAGAGTCAGTCTGATGTTTGAGAGTCAGTCTAGGCATTGACTTCTCCTCTCCAGTTATGAAAGTCCTAGATGGGATCTTCTTCAAATAGAAAGCTGCTTTGTTTACATTAAAAAGTCCTTTGTTTTGTGTGGTCACCTTCATGAAATATCTCAGCTAGATCATCTTCTGGATAACTTGCTACAACTTCTACATTAGGGCTTGATGTTTGACTTTGCACTCCGATGTTATAGGTGTTTTTTGTTTGTTTATTTGTTTGTCTGTTCTTTTTTTAAATTTTTTTTTATTTATTTGACAGAGAGAGATCACAAGTAGGCAGAGAGGCAGGCAGAGTGAGAGGAGGAAGCAGGCTCCCGGCAGAGCAGAGAGCCCAATGCAGGGCTCGATCCCAGGACTCCGAGACCATGACCTGAGCCGAAGGCAGAGGCCCAACCCACTGAGCCACCCAGGGGCCCCTGTTTGTCCGTTTTTCCCCTTAAACTTCATGAACCAAATGTTGCTAGTTTCAAACTTTTCTTCCTCACCTCTCTATTGAAGAAATTAGGGTCTTTCTCTGGTTCAGACTTTGGCTTAAGGGGATGCTGTTACTGGTTTGTTCTTCCATGCAGGCCACTAAAATTTTCTCCATCTCAGTAATGAGGCTCCTTCACTTTCTTATCATTTATGTATCTCTAGAGCAGTACTTTTAATTTCCTTATGTATTTTTCATTGCATTCATAACTTGGTTAATGGTTTGGCACAGAAGATTTTGGCATGTCTACTCTTTTGTCATACCTTCCTCACTAAGCTTAATTATTTTTAGGTTTTTATTTATTTATTTATTTTTAAGATATCATGTGTTTATTTGAGAGAGAGTGAGAGAAAGAGAGCATGAGAAGGGAGAGGGTCAAAGGGAGAAGCAGACTTCCCGCTGAACAGGGAGACCCCTGAAGGACTCCATCTGGGACTCCAGAATCATGACCTAAGCCAAAGACAATTGCTTGACCAACTGATCCACACAAGCACTCTAGGTTTTGATTTAAAAGAGAGTTGTGGGATGCTTCCTTTCACTTGAACACTTAGAGGGCATTGTAGGGTTATTAACTGGCCTAATTTCAATATTGCTGTGTCTCAGGGAGTAGGGAGGCCTGAGGAGAAAAGATAGAAGGGGAAACTTCCAATTATTGGAAAAGTTGGAACACACACAAAGTTCATTAAGCTTGTTGTCTTATGTGAGCATTTTTTATAGTATCCTGAAACAATTATAATAGTAATATCAATGAAAAATTTGACATGTTGAAAGAATTAAGACACATAAACACAACATATGACATAGAGACAAGTGAGCAAATGCTTTTGGAAAATGATTTTGAAAGATTTACTCAATATTGGGTTGCCACAAATCTTCAATTTGTAAAACACAATACCTACAAAGCACAATAAAGCAAAATACAATAAAATGAGGTATGCCTTATTTGGATATTGGGCTTTTAAGGAGTAATTTAGGTAGAATGAGTTTATAAAGATGGAGCCTGGTCCAATAGGATTAGTATCCTGATAAGAGAAAACAGTTTACTCTCTCTCTCTCTTTCTTTCTCTCACCATCCCACCCCACAATATATGCATAAAGAAGAAGATGTGTGCATCCGGTGAGAAGACAACTACCTATAAGCCAGAAGGGGCTTCAGAATGAAACCTCTCTTGCTGGAACCTTGATCTTGGATATACCAGCTTCCAGAACTGTGAAAAATACATTTTTTCTTTTTTTAAAGATTTTATTCAAATTCCAGTTAGTTAACATACAATGTAATATTAGTTTCAGGTGTACTGTATAGTAATCCAACACTTCCATACATTACCTGATGCTCACCACAAGTGAACTTCTTAATCCCCATCACCTATTTCACCTATCCCCCACCCACTGTGAAAAATAAATTTCTGTTGTTTAAGCCACCCAGTCTGTTGGTGATATTTTGTTATGGCAGCCTGAGTAGACTAATACAATATATCTGTACTCATATGCATACATATACATACACACACATATACATATCTAGAATTTTCAAATATTCAAATTGTTATATTTCAAGGCATATCATCAGAAAGTATTTCTCCCTTACCCATACCCCACATTCTATTTTCTTGTAAGTCTTTTTTATATTCTTTTAGCGACTTCTGAAGTATATTTTCTTTTTTAAATTGTTTCGACTATAAAATTAAATGATGTCAATTAGTATTTTCAGAGTGCTATCAAATTCCAAGGGAGGAAATTCAGAGAGCTTTAGAATAACTTTGATGAAAACAGTAAGTTTATTTTCATAATGAAATTAAGGCTACAAAAGTCATGGTATTATATTCACAGAGGAATTTTAAATACATTATTCAATTAAGTTCAATATCAATTATATTTTGATTTAGGTTGAGAGAAATGCCAGTGAAGTTAATCAGGTTGGGTGGCACCTGGCTGGTGTGTCAAGTGTCCATAGAGCTCAGTCAGTAGAACACATGACTCTTGATCGGAAGGTTGTAAGTTTGAGCCCCACATTGGGTGTAGAGATTATTTTTTGAAAAATCTTTAAAATAATAGGTTGGAATGAATTCCCTGAATGCTTTTTCTCAAGTCCCAAAGAAGGAATAGTCAACACTTGATTATCTCTAGAGGATGATTGGGATGTATATTTTATAGCAAAAAGAAAAAGTAAAATCACTTATATTTAGCTTTAGAAAGTAATCAGAGACCAACCCAGAATATTCCATCTTTATACATTAAGTATTATGTTGTGCTTTGGTCTACATAGACTAACATAATTAGTCGACAAGAACTGTTATGTTTCTCAGAATAAATATTCAGTGTCATAGTTTAATTATACTATCCCCTTGCAACTTAATAAAGCTTCAAATATAAAACATAAGCAATACTAGTTAGGAAGTTGAAAAGGGGTCAAATAAAAGGAGTATGAGAACAGATGAGAACAGAAAGTGGTGATTTAAGGAAATTCTGATCTAATTTCAAGTACTGTGCCAGTTGCAGAACCAGCTCCTCTCTATTTGTAGAGGGGGCATATATTAAACAAATTACAATATATTAATTATAATTATGATAAGTTGAAGTGGAGAAAAAGGAGAAACAGTGGACAGTTGTATATTCTAAATCATAATTGGCCGATGTTCTCAGCCAGAAGTAGGAAAATATATCTATCTGGGTTCTAAAACCCTCTCTTCACCAGGAAGTTGATAGTAGGCAACAAGAGAGAGATAATGACTCCAAGACTGGTATATGAGCATATAAATGAGATAAAAATTTCTGTGTAAATGGATGTCCAAATAGATAAACTGATCTTGTAGCTTAGTGATTAGTTTCCCAGAAATATAAAGATAAATATAGGTAGAGTTCTTGAGTTTATCTAAGTACTTTATTATTAATTTGAAAACCTGCCTAAGTGTTTATAACACTCTACTAACAAGAAATTTCAAAAATATAAATATAGACCAGCTTAAACAACAACAACAACAACAACAACATACCAGGTCAGTTAAGTGAACAAACTCCAGGGTTAGAACCCATTCATGCTGGCTTCCAGTCATGGCTGCACTAACTTGAACAGCTGTGGATTCCTAAATAAGTGCCTTAATCCTTCTTTGTCTAAATTTCTCCATCTGTGAGAATGACATACTCCCACCTGTCCATATCTAATTTGGTAATCTTAAGTGGCTCCTACAGTCTGATGGAGTCAATTTTCTCAGCATAGGATGTGGTGCATGAAATCGTTTAGTTTGGTATTTTGAAGTTTAACCACTTGAATATTTTAGCACATCAATTATAAGATTTAAAAATATATCCACTGTTTTCATTTTACTATAGAGTATTAAAAACTCAGTTAATTACTAAATTTATCAGTTAGAGACCATCTCTTCCTTTGTACTTAACCTATCACCTTTAAGTACAGAATCTATAAAACTCATAGATTTAATGGTTCAGCTGGATACTTCAAAAGGCAGTCATTCATTGACATAGATTTAATAATGTTTTCATAGAACTTAAAAATTAGACTCAGGGATATCTATGTAAATATCTTACTTTTGCCGGAATGTTTATATATGTATATATATGTAGATTTTTACATATAGAATAACTATATACATCTGTACATACATGTAAAATTTTCAATTAAATACGATTTTATAAATGGTGAACTAATGCTTCCAGATTGATTTAAAATGTATTTGCATTCTCATATCTATTATCTAGCTGCTTGCCTAAAAAATGAATCTTGACTTCCAGGTTTAAGAAATGACCTTTCTTTCTTTTTTTCTTTTCTTCCTTTCTTCATTTCTTTCTCATCTCTCTTTTCTTTCTTTCTTTTGTACTATTTATTTATTTATTTGATAAAGGGGAAGAGGGAAAGAGAGACTTAAGTAGGTTCCAGGCTGAGCACAGAGACCCAGACGGGGCTCAATCTCACAATTCTGAGATCATGACCTGAGCTAAAACCAAGAATTTAGTGCAAAAATGACTATGCCATCCAGTGTCTCATCCTGTCATATTTAAATAAATAGCTATGTGGTGATAGCTGTCTAGAAAAATATAAGAATGATGATGATTTTGCATAAATTAATAAACTGGAATTTTCCTTTATCTTGAACATAATGAAATAAAAAATGCCACATTTATGGAAATTTGCAGTTTTTAAGAACTGGTGAAAGCCTAGAAATTTAAAAAAATCTGATTTTTTTTACTCACAACCAAGAAGAACTCTACAATAAGTCAAGATGGGTCTATTTCAGTTTGGCGAAGGAGTCAAGATGGTGGAGAAGTAGCAGGCTGAGATGACATCAGGTAGCAGGAGATCAGCTAGATAGCTTATCAAATCATTGCGAACACCTACAAATCCAACAAGAGATCAAAGATAAGAAGAGCAACAATTCTAGAAACAGAAAATAGACCACTTTCTGAAAGGTAGGACTGGCGGAGAAGTGAATCCAAAGCAATGGGAAGATAGACCGTGGGGGGAGGGGCCAGCTCCTGGCAAGTGATGGAACAACAGAGCACAAAATCAGGACTTTTAAAAATCTGCTCCACTGAGGGACATCACTCCAGAGGATACCAGGCAAAGTTCACACGGGGTCAGCATGGCCCCAGATCCCATGGGGTCACAGAAGGATCGGGGGTATCTGAGTGTTGCAGAGCTCATAGGTATTAGAGCGGGAAAGCTGGCTACAGAGACAGAGCTGAGGAGTGAACTCTCAACTTGGGGTTACCTTGAGCCATAATCCATAGCACAGGCCAGTGCTCTGTGAGTGGGGTCCCCACAAGATCCAGGGAGACACCCCCTAGAAGAGCTCAGAGGTCTGTGGGTTTGGAGACTCCAGGTAGAGCTGTATGCCAGAGACAGAGACACTTGGTCACAGGCTGGGTGAGCTCAGAGCATGGCCAGAGGACAGAGGGACAGGAGTGATTGAGCGCTTTACTCCAAGCATGGCCAGAGGCCAGGGAGACGGGAGTGATTGAGCGCTTTTTACTGAGGGTGCATTGAGGAGTGGGGGCCCGAGCTCTCAGCTCCTCTGGGATGGAGACTGGGAGGCCACCATTTTCATCCCTGCCCTCTAGAACTCTACTGAAAGCATTCAGTGAACAAAAGCTCCCAAATGCGAACCCAAGCAGATTACTTAGCCTGATCCCTGGTAAGGGTGGTGCAATTCCACCTGGGGAAAAGACACTTGAGAATCACTACAACAGGCCCCTCTCCCAGAAGATCAACAAGAAATCCAGCTGAGAACAAGTTCATTTACCAAGGAGAACAGCAGAATTCCAGAGGAGGAGAAAGCAAAGCATGGGATTCATGGCTTTCTCACCATGATTCTTTAGTCTTGAAGTTAATTATTTATTTTTCATTTTTTTTTTCTTCTGCTTAACTTTTTTTCAGTTTTACCCTTTACTCTTTTAAAGTTTTTTAACTAGTTTATCTTAACAATACTTTCATAAAAAATAATAATAACCTTTTTTGAACCTTCTTTTTTTTTTTTAATCAGAGAGAGAGAGAGCGAGCACAGGCAGACAGAGAGGCAGGCAGAGGCAGAGGAAGAAGCAGGCTCCCTGCAGAGCAAGGAGCCCGATGTGGGACTCAATCCCAGGACGCTGGGATCATGACCTGAGCCGAAGGCAGCCACTTAACTAACTGAGCCACCCAGGCATCCCTGAACCTTCATTCTTATAGTCATATTTTATCCTCCATTGTATCTAACTTTATTTTTTGTATACACATAGAGTTTTTTCTTCTAAAAAATTTGGGGTTACAACTTCTTCAAATAGATCAAAACATATCCTAAATTTAGCTCCAGGCTTGTTCTAGTCTCCAGCCTGAGCAAATTCTCTCCATTTTCTTATTCTTTATTCTCCCAACCAACTAACTGTATCAACTCCTTTTTTAAAAATTAAAAAAATATATATTTTTCATCTTTATAAGCATATTACATCCCTTCATTGTGTTTACCCTTATATATGTTTTTCATTCTTTAAAATTTGGAGAGGTAGTTTCTTCTAAGAAACCAAAATACTCCCAAAATTAAGTGGGTGACCCTGTTATAGTCACCAGTTTAATATATATATGTATATATATACATATATATAATATTTTTTCTTTATTTGTTTTCTTTTTTAAATTTTTTTTCTCTGAACTTTTTTTTATCCCCTTTCTCCCCCTCCTCCTCCTGCAACGATTTGGGGGTCTCTTCTGATTTGGTTAAAGCACATTTTCCTCGGGGCTTTGCCACCCTTTTATTATTTTATTTTGTCTTCGTATACTCTTATCTGGACAAAATGACAAGGAGGAAAAACTCACTGCAAAAAAAAAAGAACAAGAGGCAGTACTAAAGGCTAGGGACCTAATCAATATGGACATTGTTAATATGTCAGATCTAGAGTTCAGAATGATGATTCTCAAGGTTCTAGCAGGGCTCAAAAAAGGCTTGGAAGATATTAGAGAAACCCTCTCTGGAGAGATAAAAGCCCTTTTTGGAGAAATAAAAGAACTAAAATGTAAGCAAGTTGAAATAAAAAAAAATCTATTAATGAGGTGCAATAAAAAATGGAGGCTCTTACTGCTAGGATAAATGAGGCAGAAGAAAGAATTAGTGATATAGAAGACCAAATGACAGAGAATAAAGAAGCTGAGGAAAAGAGGGACAAACAACTATGGGACCAAGAGGGGAGAATTCGAGAGATAAGTGACACCATAAGATGAAACAACATTAGAAAAATTGGTATTCCAGAAGAAGAAGAAAGAGAGAGGGGAGCAGAAGGTATATTGGAGAGACTTATTGTAGAGAATTTCCCTCATATGGTAAAGGGAACAAGCATCAAAATCCAGGAGTTGCAGAGAACTCCCCTCAAAATCAACAAGAATAGGTCCACACCCCATCACCTAGTAGTAAAATTTACAAGTCTTAGCAACAAAGAGAAAATCCTGAAAGCAGCATGGGACAAGAAGTCTGTAATGTACAATGGTACAAATATGAGATTGGGAACAGACTTATCCACAGAGACCTGGCAGGCCAGAAAGAACTGGCATGATATATTCAGAGCACTAAATGAGAAAAATATGCAGCCAATAATACTATGCCCAGCTAGACTATCATTGAAAACAGAAGGAGAGATAAAAAGCTTCCAGGACAAACAAAAACTGAAAGCGTTTGTAAACACCAAACCAGCTCTACAGGAAATATTGAAAGGAGCCCTCTAAGCAAAGAGAGACCCTTAAGGTAGTAGATCAGAAAGGAACAGAGACAATATACAGTAACAGTCACTTACAGGCAATACAATGGCACTAAATTAATATCTCTCAATAATTACCCTGAATGTAAATGGGCTAAATGCCCCAATCAAAAGACTCAGGGTTTCAGAATGGATAAAAAGAAAAAAAAACAAAACAAAACCCATCAATATGCTGCCTACAAGAAACTCATTTTAGACCCGAAAACACCTCCAGATTTAAAGGGAGGGGTGGAAAACAATTGACCATGCTAATGAACATCAGAAGAAAGCTGAGGTGGCAATCCTTATATCAGACCAATTAGATTTTAAGCCAAAGACTATAATAAGAGATGAGGAAGGACACTATATCATACTCAAAGGGTCTGTCCAACAAGAAGATCTAACAATTTTAAATATCTATGCCCCTAACATGGGAGCAACCAACTATATAGACCAATTAATAACAAAATAAAAGAAACACATGGACAATAATACAATAATAGTAGAGGACTTTAACACCCCCCTCACTGAAGGGGACAGATCATCCAAGCAAAAGATCAACAAGGAAATAAAGACCTTAAATGACACAATGGACCAGATTGACATCACAGATATATTCAGAACATTCCATCCCAAAGCAGCAGAATACACATTCTTCTCTAGTGCACATGAAACATTCTCCAGAATAGATCACATCCTGGGTCATAAATCAGGTCTCAACCGGTTTCAAAAGACTGGGATCATTCCCTGCATATTTTCAGACCACTATGCTCTGAAGCTAGATCTCAATCACAAGAGGAAATATGGAAAGAACCCACCCAAATACATGGAGACTAAACAGCATCCTTCTAAAGAATGAATGGGTCAACCAGGAAATTAAAGGAGAATTGAGAAAAGTCATGGAAACAAATGATAATGAAAACACAGCGGTTCAAAATCTGTGGGACAGAGCAAAGGCAGTCCTGAGAGGAAAATATATAGTGATACAAGCCTTTCTCAAGAAACAATAAAGGTCTTAAATACACAACCTAACCCTACACCTAAAGGAGATGGAGAAAGAACAACAAAGAAAGCCTACACCCAGGAGGAGAAGAGAAATAATAAAAATCAGAGCAGAAATCAATGACATAGAAACCAAAAAAACAATAGAACAAATCAACAAAACTAGGAGCTGCTTCTTTAAAAGAATTAATAAGATTGATAACCCCCTGGCCAGACTTATCAAAAAGAAAAGAGAAGGGACCCAAATAAATAAAATCATGAATGAAACAGGAGAGATCACAGCCAACACCAACGAAATACAAACAATTATAAGAACATACTATGAGCAATTCTACACCAACAAATTTGACAATCTGGAAGAAATGGATGCATTCCTAGAGGCATATAAACTACCACAACTGAACCAGGAAGAAATAGAAAACCTGAATAGGCCCATAACCAGTAAGGAGATTGAAACAGTCATCCAAAATCTCCAAATAAACAGAAGCCCAGGGCCAGATGGCTTCCCAGGGGAATTCTACCAAACATTTAAAGAAGAATTAATTCCTATTCTCCTGAAAATGTTCCAAAAAATAGAAATGGAAGGAAAACTTCCAAACTCATATCATGAGGCCAGCATCATCTTGTTCCCAAAACCAGACAAGGATCCCATCAAGAAAGAGAATTACAGACCAATATCCTTGATGAACACAGATGCGAAAATTCTCACCAAAATAATAGCCAATAGGATCCAGCAGTACATTAAAAAGATTATTCTCCATGACCAAGGGGGATTTATTCCAGGGTTGCAAGGTTGGTTCAACATCCGCAAATCAATCAATGTGATATAATACATTAACAAAAAAAGAACAAGAACCATATGATACCCTCAATAGATGCTGAAAAAGCATTTGACAAAGTACAGCATCCCTTCCTGATCAAAACTCTTCAAAGTGTAGGGATAGAGGGCACATATTATCAAAGCTATCTATGAAAAACCCACCACAAATATCATTCTCAATGGAAAAAAAACTGAAAGCTTTTCCTCTAATGTCAGGAACACGGTAGGGATGTACATTATCACCACTGCTATTCAACATAGTACTAGAAGTCCCAGCCTCAGCAATCAGAAAACAAAAAGAAATTAAAGGCATCCAAATTGGCAAAGAAGAAGTCAAACTATCACTCTTTGCAATGATGATATTATACTATAGGTGGACAACCCAAAAGACTGCACTCCAATGCTGCTAGAACTTGTACAGGAATTCAGTGAAGTGTCAGGATATAAAATCAATGCACAGAAATCAGTTGCATTTCTTTACACCAAAAACAAGACAGAAGAAAGAGAAATTAAGGACTCAATCCCATTTACAACTGCACCCAAAACCGTAAGATACCTAGGAATAAACCTAACGAAAGAGGCAAAGAATCTATACTCAGAAAACTATAAAGTATTCATGAAAGAAATTGAGGAAGACACAAAGAAATGGAAAAATGTTCCATGCTCATGGATTGGAAGAATAAATATTGTGAAAATGTCTATGCTACCTAAAGCAATCTACACATATAATGCAATCCCTATCAAAATCCCACCCATTTTTTTCAAAGAAATGGAACAAATAATCCTAAAATCTATATGGAACCAGAAAAGACCTCGAATAGCCAAAGGGATATTGAAAAAGAAAACCAAAGTTGGTGGCATCACAATTCTAGACTTCAAGCTCTATTACAAAACTGTCATCATCAAGACAGTATGGTATTGGTACAAAAATAGACACATAGATCAGTGGAACAGAATAGAGTGCCCAGAAATAGACCCTCAACTCTATGGTCAACTGATATTTGACAAAGCAGGAAAGAATGTCCAATGGAAAAAAGACAGCCTCTTCAACAAATGGTGTTGGGAAATTTGGACAGCCACATGCATAAAAATGAAATTTTATCATTTCCTTACACCACACACAAAAATAGACTCAAAATGGATGAAGGACATCAATGTGAGAAAGGAATCCATCAAAATTCTTGAGGAGAACACAGGCAGCAACCTCTTCGACCTCAGCCGCAGCAACTTCTTCCTGGGAACAATGCCAACGGCAAGGAAAGCCAGGGCAAAAACAAACTATTGGGATCATCAAGATCAAAAGCTTTTGCACAGCAAAGGAAACAGGCAACAAAACCAAAAGACAACTGACAGAATGGGAGAAGATATTTGCAAACAACGTATCAGATAAAGGGCTAGTATCCAAAATCTATAAAGAGCTTAGCAAACTCAACACCCAAAACACAAATAATCCAATCAGGAAATGGGCAGAGGACATGAACAGACATTTCTGCAAAGAAGACATCCAGATGGCCAACAGACACATGAAAAAATGCTCCACATCACTCGGCATCAGGGAACTACAAATCAAAACCACAATGAGATACCACCTCACACCCGTCAGAATGGCTAAAATTAACAAGCCAGGAAATGACAGATACTGACGAGGATGTGGAGTAAGGGGAACCCTCCTACACTGCTGGTGGAAATGCAAGCTGGTGTAACCACTCTGGAAAGCAGCATGGAGGTTCCTCAAAAAGTTGAAAATAGAGCTACCCTATGACCCAACAATTGCACTCCTGGGTGTTTATCCTAAAGATACAAACGTAGTGATCCAAAGGGGCACGTGCACCCAAATGTTTATAGCAGCAATGTCCATAATAGCCAAACTATGGAAAGAACCTAAATGTCCATCAACAGATGAATGGATAAAGAAGATGTGGTCTATATATACAATGGAATACTATGCAGCAATAAAAAGAAATGAAATCTTGCCATTTGGGATGACATGGATGGAACTAGAGAGTATTATGCTTAGCGAAATAAGTCAATCAGAGAAAGACAACTATCATATGATCCCCCTGATATGAGGGAGTGGAGATGCAATGTGGGGGCTTTGGAGGGCAGAAAAAGAATAAATGATACAAGATGGGATCGGGAGGGAGACAAACTATAAGAGATTCTTAATCTCACAAGACAAACTGAGGGGGGTCAAGGGGAGGAGTGTAGGGAAAGGGTGATGGGGTTATGGACATGGGGAAGGGTATGTGCTATGAAGTGTGGAAACCTGGTGATTCACAGACCTGTACTCTTAGGGCTAATAATACATTATATGTTTATAAAAGCATATAAAAATTTATAAAATAAAAAAAAAAGATGGGTCATGATTTACTTTGATTTTCATGGTTTATTGCTGAAAATTCTGGAATCTAAGAAATCATCATTAGATTTGTTATTGTAGGGTTTATATTAAGTTGACTTGCACTTAGAAAAGTTTTGCTTTTCCACATGTATATATGTCCACAATAGTTCTTACATATTTATCGTGGAAAATTCAAAATTCTAATGTTAATTTTTCCTTAACCTGAAAACTACATATTAGATAAAAATCTTTTGGAAAAGCATCCAAATAATTATTTGTCTTATAAGGAGAATATTTAGAAATGTAAATATTCCATGGAAGGGATATTGCCATTTATTTTTATTACTCTCCAAAAGGAAAAAAAAAATGTTATGGCCTCTCTTCAGTGGTCTTAAAAATGGAAAAAAAGATACATGTAGCTAAAGTAAATAATTTTCTTTCTTTAATGGTGAGAGAAAAACTTCGGTTTAAATATCATTTTTTAAGGGGGCTCCTGGGTGGCTCAGAGAGTTAAAGCCTCTGCCTTTGTCTCAGGTCATGATCAAATTTTAAAACTAAAAAAAAAAAAAAAAGCAATTTTCAATTTTGTGGTATAAGCATATGTTTTTTGTGTTTGTTTGTTTGTTTTTCTTATAAAACCCATTGTTAAACAGAATGGAATACCAAGGGAAATTTCAGATAATTTCTTCAAAAATATTTCATCTATTAAACATATATACTATGACTTAGGAATAATATTTTTTTTAAGATTTTATTTATTTGGGCGCCTGGGTGGCTCAGTGGGTTAAGCCTCTGCCTTCGGCTTGGGTCATGATCTCAGGGTCTTGGGATCAAGCCCTGGATCGGTCTCTCTGCTCGGTGGGGAGCTTGCTTCCCTCTCTCACTCTGCCTGCCTCTCTGTCTACTTGTGATATCTCTATCTGTCAAATAAATAAATAAAATCTTTTTTTTAAGATTTTATTTATTTATTAGTCAGAGAGAGAGAGAGCGAGAGAGAGAGAGAGAGAGCACAGGCAGAGAGGCAGGGAGAGGCAGAGGGAAGAGCAGGCTCCCTGCCGAGCAAGGAGCCTGATGTGGGACTCGATCCCAGGATGCTAGGATCGTGACCTGAGCCGAAGGCAGCTGCTTAACCAACTGAGCCACCCAGGCGTCCCAGGAATAATATATGTTTTAAAAGATTTTATTTATTTGACAGACAGAGATCACAAGTAGGCAGAGAGGCAGGCAGAGAGAGAGGAGGAAGTAGGCTCCCTGCCAAGGAGAGAGCCCAATGTGAGGCTTGATCCCAGGACTCTGGGATCATGACCTGAGCCAAAGGCAGAGGCTTTAACCCACTGAGCCACCCAGGGGGTCCCAGGAATAATATTTTTATTAAAAAATGTCAATACCTACTAAAATGCCCCCTAGAATTTTAGCATTGTCTGCCTGTTAATATATAAACACAAAATGGTAGAGGTAAAGGAGGACAGACTTCTAAGAATTGTTAAAATTTAAAACACTGACAAAACTGGCAAGGAACATGAACTCTCATTCATTGCTGCAAAATGGTGCAATCAATTTTGAAGACAATGTGGTAGTTTCTTACAAAAGTAAACTTACTCTTTATGACTCAGCATTTGCACTCTACAGTATTTATCCACATGAACTGAAAGTTTATGTCTGCTTGAAAACCTGAACATGAATGTTTATTGTGGCTATATTCACAATCGTCAAACATTGGAAGCAACCAAGATGTCTGTCCTTCAATATGTAAATGAATAAACAAGTTACTATAGTCATAAAATGCAAAATTATTCATTAAAAAATGAGTTCTCAACTCATAAAAAGACAGGGAGATGCCATAAAAGTGAGTTAAGTGAGAGAAACCAGTCTGAAAAGACTACCTACAGTGTGCTTCCAACAATATGACATTCTGGAAAAGGCAAAACTATGGGGGCAGTAAAAATATTAGTTGTTCCTAGAGTTTAGGGGCGATGAGGGATAAATAGGTGGAGAACAGATTTTTTTTAAGGAAGTAGAACTATTCTGTATGATACTGTAATGGTGTATACATGTCATTATACATTTGTTAAAATCTGTAGGATATGGAACACAGAGTAAATTCTAATGTGAATTATGAACTCTAACAATATATTGATATTGACTTGCTAATTGTAACACATATACCACAATAGTACATGGTACTAATATGTGAAACTAAGGAGAGGTAGTATATGGGGACCTTATTTTTCTGCTCAGTATTTCCGTAAAGCTAAAAATGCTAAAAAATAAAGGTCATTAACTTAAGACACAATGAATTTTAGAATACTATCTCCATTTTCATGTGTAGTTCAACATTTTGACTATAAGACTTTTTTTTTTTTAATTTTATTTATTTGACAAAGGGAGACAGTAAGAGAAGGAACAAAAGCAGGGGGAATGCAAGAGTGATAACCAGCCTTCCCACCAAGCAGGGACACCAACACAGAGCTTGATCCCAGGTTCCCGGGACCATGACCTGAACTGAAGGCAGAGGCTTAATGACTGAGCCACCCAAGTGTCCCAAACTTTTAATATGATAAAAACAAAAAAACAAAACAAAGACAAAACAAAACAGAAAACAAAATAAAACAAAAAACTAAACAAAACAATGCAACAATACTGGTATCTAATAGAGGATTAGTTTTTCTCCCCTTACCTGCTTCTGATGGATACTGAAATAGTACTATTTCTCTTGCTGAGGGAAGTGAGAATTCACTCAAGTGTGTTTACTGTAGGGTTTTCATGGATGGCCTCTATCAGGCTGATACAATTACATTCTGGTCCTACTTAGTTGAGTGTTTTTACTGTAAAAAAGTGTTGGATTTTTAAAAATGTCTCTCCTGTGTATTGGGATTATCATGTGTGTGTTTACATTTGTTCTTTAATATGGCTTATCAAATCAATTTCAGATTACAAATCAAATTTGCAATCCTGGGATAAATCCCACTAGGTTGTCATGTGTAATCTTTTCTATATGATGTTAGATTCAGTGTGGTCACTTTTTAAATTAAGTTTTTACATTTTAATTCCAGTATAGTTAGCATACAGTGTTATATTAGCATACAGTACGGTGTACAATATAGTGATTCTATAATTCTATACATTACTCAGTGCACATTTTGGTAAGTGTACTCTTTAATTCCCATCCCCTGTTTCACACTATTCCACCTCTCCACCCATCTTCCCTCTGGTAATTATCAGTTTGTTTTCAATACTTAAGAGTCTGTTTTGGGTTTCTCTCTCTCTCTCCCTCTTTTTGTTTGTTTTGCTTCTTCCACATATTAGTGAAATCTCATGGTATTTTCTTTCTCTGATTGGTTTCTTTTGCTTAGCATAATACTCTCTAGCTCCATCCATGTCATTGCAAATGGCAAGATGTCATTCATTTTTATGGTTGGATAATATTCCATTGTAGATATATACCACATCTTCCTTATGCATTCATCTATTAATGGACACTCAGGCTGCTTTCATAATATTGTAAATAATGCTGTAATGGACATACGGGTGCATACATGTTTTAAAATTTGTATTTTGTATTCTTTAGGTAAATAACCAGTAGTGCAGTGACTGAAATCTAGGGTAGTTCTGTTGTTACATTTTTGAGAAAACTTCATACTGTTTTTCACAGTGGCTGCACCAGTTTGCATTCCCACCAATAGTTCCTTTTTCTCCATATGTTCGCCTACATGTGTTTCTTGTGTTTTTGATTTTAGCCATTCTGACTGGTGTGAGGTGGTACCTCATTATAGTTTTGATTTGCATTTCCCTGATGATGAGTGATGTTGAACATCTTTTAATGTGTCTGTTGGCCATCTGTATATCTTCTTTGGAGAAATGTCTGTTCATGATAAATTTATTCAGAAATTTAAAATATATATTCTTAAGGGATATTGGTCTGAATTTTTATTTTATTTTGATGTCTTTGGTTTTCTTGTCAGCATAAAACTGGTCTCATAGAATAAGTGGTAATGTGTTTTTTCCTGTCTTATATTTTAGAATAGTTGGTGAATGATTGGTATTGAATATATTATGAAAATTCGGTAGAATTCACCAGCATAGCCATCTGGACCTGCATTGTTTATTTTTCTGGGAAGTTTTTAAAATTATTATTATGAATTTAATTACTTCAGTTATTACAGATTAACAACTATTTAGATTTTCTATTTCTTGGGACAGTTTTAGTAATTTGTATCTTTGTATAAATTTATCCATTTCATCTAAGTTATCTACTTTGTTGGCATACATGAATTCATAATATTCTCTTACAATCCTTATAATCCCTTTATAATTTTTGTATGGTATCCTTGTACTTTTCCTTCCTGATGTTTATAATTTGAAAGGTCTGTTTTTTTTAGTGTACCTATTTTTTTGTATTTGTTGATTTTTTTCAAAAATGGTTTCAAAAGACTGTCTTTTATATTCATTGATTTTCTCTATTGTTTTTCTATTCACAATGTCATTATTATTTTTTTTACTTCTTTCCTTTTGATTCCTGTACATTACTAATTTGAAGTCCTCTTTTGTTTTTAAATGAAGGCTTTTACAACTGTAAATTTCCCTCTAAGCACTGCTTTAAGCTGCGTCTCATAAATTTTGGTATATTGGGTTTTTATTTTTATTCATCTCAGTGTATTTTATAATCTCCTATGTGATCCTTTCTTTGACATAATTATCATTTAGGAATGCATTGCTTAATTTTCTAATATTTGTCAGTTTTCTTTATTTATTTGTTTTAAAGATTTATTTATTTATTTGAAAGAGAGAGAGAGGGAGCATACAAATGTAAGCAGGGGGAAGGGGAAATTCTCAAGCAGACTCCCTGCTGAAGGTAAAGCCCCACTTGGGGCTAGATCTTATGACCCATGTGCTCATGACCTGAGCTGAAATCAGATTCTTAACTGCGAAGCAACCCAGCAACCCCTCCTTTACCTATTTTTAATTACATTTTATTATAACTAAGGAATATACCTTCTCTTTTTTAAATCTTCCAAATATAATGAAGCTTGTTTCATAGGCTAGCATATAGTCTATTTTGTTTCGGGCACACATGAGAAGAATATGTGTTCAGCTGTTTTGGATAATTATTCTACAAATGTCTGAAAGGTCTACTTGGTTTATAATATTGTGGAAGTCTTTCATGTCCTGTTGATCACCTACCTATTTGCTCTATCCATTATTCAAAGTGGGGTATTGACTATTACTTTGAATTATACTTCTCTTTTTTATTGTCAGTTTTGTTTCATGTATTTGAGGACCACTTCATTAGGTATATTTATATTTAGAACTATTTATGACTGATGGATTGAACTTTGTATTATAAATTTTCTTATAGTAACATTTGTTTTAAATTGTATTTTGTCTGCTATTAGTATAGCAACTCCTACTTTATGGCAGCTATTTGTCATAGTGTAACTTCTACCAACTTTTTACATTAAAATTATTTGAATCTTTAAACATAAATTATGTCTCTTGCATGCAGAATGTAGTTACATTTTGTTTTCTCATGAAGTCTAATGATCTCTGTCTTTTTGTAAGATTATTTAATTTACTCACATTTAATATTGATGTGCTTGGATTTATGCCTGTTGTCATGTTTTGTTTTGTTTTGTTTTTCCTTCTTTTCCACCTTCAGTACTATGTTTTACTTTAAGGAAATTTATGCAACATTTAAATTCCTTGACTATTTTTTCACTCTATTTTTGAGTAATTTTCTTATTGGTTGCACTAAAGTCTATTATGTTAATGCAAGTATATCAGAAACTACTTTAAAGATACAGATATTAATAATTTCAGTGATATTTAGAAATCACATTTCTATATAACTGTATTCCTTCTTCCTGTGTTTGTGCTATTAATGTTGTACTTATACCTATATCTATTTTATAAGCTCTGAAATATACTCATAATTTTTACATGTTATATTTTTAAATAAGCTAGACGAATGAATGAGACCAAGTACATATTTATAGTTTATATTTACCTTCCAAATTACAATTTCTTATTTCCTTCACTTATTCCTATAGATTTATTATAATATGTTGTCATTTTCTCAATCCCATTCAATTTTGCTCCCTCTTCTTCCTTTGTTTCCTTATTTTCAGATATATTATAACTGTGAATGCTATAGACCAAATAAGACAATTATATGCATATAGTTTTGGGATATTTATTTTTAAACCAGTTAAGAAAGAGAAGCAATATACTGAGCCATGGTCTTTTACAATTGACTTCACTAATTCTCTTTTGTATATGTGTGGATTAAATTAATGTATGGTGTCACTTGCTTTCAGCCTGAAATCTCCCAGTATTGTTTTAAAAAGTAGGTCGGCTATTAGTGAATTCCTTCATTCATTGTTACCTGGAAATTTTAATTTTAACTTCAATTTCAAAGACCATTTATTGGATATAAGATTGACTTTTCTTTTTTTTAGCACTGTGAATATATTATCTTGATGTCTTTGATCTTGACTGTTTCTAATGAGAAGTCATCTGTGAATTTTGAGTTTCTCTGCATCATGTGATCAGTCACTGTTCTCCTGCTGCCTTAAAGATTTTCTCCAAGTCTTGGTATTTTATTTTATTTTATTTTTTTCCAGTCTTGGTCTTTTTTTTTTTTTTTTTTTTGACAGACAGAGATCACAAGCAGGCAGAGAGGCAGACAGAGAGAGAGGAGGAAACAGGCTCCCTGCTGAGCAGAGAGCCCGATGTGGGGCTTGATCCCAGGACCCTGGGATCATGACCTGAGCAGAAGGCAGAGGCTTTAACCCACTGAGCCAACCAGGCACCCTTCCAGTCTTGGTCTTAAGCTTGATATGGCTGAGTATGAAACTGTATGTAGCCCACTTGGAATTCTTTGGGTTGCTTGATTGCATAGATGAGTGTTTTTCATTTTTGGAAGTATTTGCTAATTTTTTCTTAACATATATATTTCCCCTCTCTTTTCTCTTCTATAACCTTCAATTCCCATTACATACATTTGCGCAAGTACATTTGTCTTTTTTTCTCTCTGTTCTTCAGATTGCATAGTCTATATCAATCTATTTTTATATTTGATCTTTTGTCTGCCAGCTCAAATCAACGTTTGAGCTCTTCTAGTGATTTTTTTCATTCTCTTTATTGCAGTTTTCATCTCCAGAATTTCTATTTGTTTTTAAAAAATATGTACATATTTCTACCTATTGATGTTCTCTAGTTGATATAATGTCATTACTATAACTTCTTTTAATTCTAAAGCATTGTTTCCTTTAGTTAGCTAAACACATTTATAATAGCACCTATGAAGTCTTTATCTCTAAGTTTACGCCTGAGGTTCTCTAAAAGAAAATTTCTCTGTACCTTTGTGTGTGTGTGTGTGTGTGTGTGTGTGTGACACTTTCCTGCTTATTTGTCTTATAATTACTGTTTCAAATGGGACATTTGAGATAATATATTATTCCAACACTGAATATTGGTTCCTACTCTGGGGCTTAAATTTGTTGTTATTTACTTTCTTGTTTTGGCTAGTTCAGTGCAGTCTAATGGGCAATGGGCAACCTCTGATATCATTTCTCAGAGAGCAGGCACACAGCCACTCTAACTACCTCTTCCCACTCTATCTTGAAGGGAATGAGAGATTTTAACTGAGCTCTCTTTATCTTTTCCCCTGATTTTTCTATGAAGATTCTGAGAGTAATAAGTTATTTTTTTCAGTAAATATGCCTTCTTGTCTCTCAAAAAGTATCATGATATGAGACAATCCCATTTGATTATAAAATAAAATGAATTCCCAAGCTGATAATAAGACTCTTTTGTGTTGGTCTTATGTGGGTTGAAGGAAAGAAAGAAAGAAAGAGAATGAGCACAATCAATACATCTATTCTGATCTGGCTGTGTTTATTGTAAAATGTTTTATAGCCCATGTATAATTATATATACTGTATTGAATTTATATAAAGTCCTTGATTATCTTTGAGTGGACTAGCTTTCCATTTTTTGATGCAATGACACTTTGTCAAGCAAAAGATCACCTTACCAAAATATAATCTCATTCAATATATATATTTATGTGATTCCACAGTCATTTCACTTATATAGTTAAGTTATTGTTACCTCTCTGAGTGAAAGGAAGGCACCCAGCAATATCCTATAACTTATTATATCAAATTAATTTGTATCTGGACATGGAATTGCATGATTTGAATTCAATTACTATTTTAACAGGCAGTATGTAGGTAGGTGATTAGGCACAAGTTTTTAAATTTATGAAGTCAAAAGCTCATCTTTGGAAAACTCTTTCAAATGTTATAGCTCATATATAAAAGTTGAGAGAAATTTTCCCCAAATTCCTTATAAGATTGAGTTGCAAAGCTCAAACTTTCTAGACTGTTATTAACAATAACAAATATAACTACCAACCACATGGAAAGAAAGTAGAATTGCCCTTCAATTATCTCCATAGAAAATTAAATTACAAAGCTGTTTTCACATAAATAGGTGATCAAAATATCAAGCCAGAATTGTAGGGGAAAACAAACAGTTGTTCCAGACAGTTAATTGATAAATGTGGTATGTTTTCTGTCTGGATTTTTGTGTTATTTGGGGTAGTCTCTAACTTCTTAAAATATATAATGTCTTTGACTTATTTTCTTATCCTCAATATTTTCTTAGGTAATTGTAATTTTATATTATTTTTCTTAAAGAAACAAGAATATAGAAAAAAAAATCAGAGTCAACAAAACTAAGATCTGTCCTTGATAAGCCTGTTGTAATTTTAGAATAGGCTATCATTGTTTTTAATAGGAAAAAATAACATAGCAAATTAAAATACATTGTTTTCTGTAAGAGAAAAACCCTGGAAAAATTGCTCATCACATCATGGAAGTCCATTTTGTTTTATTGGATAAAGGTAAGCCTGGCCTCTGTGTAAGAGGAAAGCTTGCTTGATTTGGGTATTTACAGGCAAAGTAAAGAAAAATGTTGCTATTTATGCATTGATTTTTTTTTAAAGATTTTATTTATTTATTTGAGAGAGAGAGAGAGCATGAGAGGGGAGAAGGTGGAGGGAGAAGCAGACTCCCTGTGAAACTGGGAGCCCGATGCAAGACTTGATCCTGGGACTCCAGGATCATGACTTGAGCTGAAGACAGTTGCTTAACCAACTGAGCCACCCAGGCACCTTATGCATTGATTCTTGCTGATATATTATCAGAAGGATAAAACAATCTTAAAACCCTTACAAAAGTATAATTATACACTGACATCTCAATTTTAATAATTTGGCATCTCATGCATATTTTACTATACAACTGAATTATCTACTTCAATAATATGCTAATTACATGTATAATGTGGTTGTTTTAAAATGCAAAACACCTTCTTTAAAAGAGATGTTTGGGGGCGCCTGGATGGCTCAGTGGGTTAAGCCTCTGCCTTCAGCTCAGGTCATGATCCTGGGGTCCCGGGATTGAGCCCCACATTGGGCTCTCTGCTCAGTGGGGAGCTTGCTCCCCTCTCTCTCTGCCTGCCTCCTTGCCTACTTGTGATATCTCTCTCTCTGTCAAATAAATGAAAAAAATAAAAAAAATAAAAGAGATGTTTGAACAAATTAAAAAACAAGTAGCTAATTTTACATTTTTGTTAGAAATTCCAAGTGTTTTGTTAGAGACTATGTTAATAGGTTAGTGTTTATTTTTTCATATAGATCAGACTTTTTCAAAATTTTTATTTATTTATTTTAGAAATAATGTATACACCCAACACAGGACTTGAATTCACAACCCTGAAATCAAGTGTACTGGCTCTACTGATTGAGCCAGCCAGTGCCTATACACATTTTTGTTAATTGTAAGATTGCCTTATAAGTGGCTTTATTAATATGTAAAAAAGGAGAACAATCATTATTACAGCTAAGTCTCACTTTTTGAAACTCTAAGGAAAACCATAGCAGTTGGGATGTTCAAAAATTAGGATTAGGGGCACCTGGGTGGCTCAGTGGGTTAAAGCCTCTGCCTTCTGCTCAGGTCGTGATCCCAGGGTCCTGGGATCAAGCCCGGCGTTGGGCTCTCTGCTCAGTGGGAAGCCTGCTTCCTCCTCTCTCTCTGCCTGCCTCTCTGCCTACTTGTGATTTCTGTCTGTCAAGTGAATAAATAACATCTTTAAAAAAATTCATAGGATTAAACCAATTTATTATGGAGAATTTTATTTTTCCATGTAACATCTTAAAATTTGTGGCTAGTTAACTTTCCATGGCTTTTAGTCTTGCTGGGAGGAAGGAAGGGGGACAGAACAAATCCCATCATGGGGTGCCACTGTAATGGTCTTGTCTAAACCTAATTACCTCCCAAAGTCTCCACCTCTAAATATCATAGCACTAGAGGTTAAAGCTTCAACATTGGATTCTGGGACAACAGATACGCAGTGCATAACGCCCTGTAACTGGATTCTCTTTCTTCCCTCAATCTATTTCCCATACAATGTCAAGTAAAATTTTAAACAGATTTTACTTAACTTGTCACTTCTTTGTGTAGAATTTAGGATAAACACAAAATTCCTTAACATGGTTTATAAGACATGGCATGACCTTTCCCTTGCATGAATCTAATCTAATCTACTTTCTCTTCACCACTCAACACTGGGAACATCATAGTTATAGTGGATGGCCTATTCATTATTTGTCTGGTGCTACCATAGATGTTTTCTATGTGTAAATGTCAACCACATGGTTGTACTAGGAATTATGTATGATTACTTAGAGATGAGGAGCTGGAGATCAAGAATTTAAATAAATGTTCATTGACTTCAATTTGTTCCTTGAGCTGGACTATTCCTTCTCCCTAGAAAGTTTCTTCCCCATGCACCTTCCACATTTCCTCAATTATTTCTCCTGAATCAGTCTCAGAAAGGAACAAAATTAGCTCTTTTAAAATATATCCCATTGGGGAGCCTGGGTGGCTCAGTGGGTTAAGGCCTCTGCCTTCGGCTCAGGTCATGATCTCAGAGTTCTGGGATCGAGCCCCGCATCCCCTCTCTCTGTCTCTGCCTGTCTCTCTGCCTACTTGTGATCTCTGTCTGTCAAATAAATAAATAAAATCTTTAAGAAAATAAAACATATCCCATTATATTTTGTACTTACCTAGTGTAGCTCATATTCATTGCTCTTTCTCCCTATAGCTAGGCTCTGCCTAAGAAAAGCCTGGATCTGTGTTGCTCATCACAAGTTTCACTGATTATTTGGCATAATATATGATAGATACTCAATTCAAAAGATATTTATCAAATTATGATTTACTGGATTAATGAGAATTGTATTTGACCCTATGATGAACATACGTAATTCACATTCATTCTTCAGAAAAACACCAGTTCTCATTTTAAAGGGAGTGGAGCATGGAAAAACAGTTGAAGTTAATGTCTAGATTTATATATCATATGATTTACATACCATATATATACCATTTGAAAAACATAACATGATCAACAAGTCACATGGCTGAGTTTTATTAAGCTAATATGAAAAATAATTAAAGTGCATTATATCTATAATGAAGACATGGGAGCTCATTCTTCAGTAGAGGAAGAGAAACATGAGAGCCATATAAAATGATAAATAGTATCAAAAGCATAGTCAAAGATACATGTAACAGAATAGAGAGAGTGTAACATTATTTGGGGGTGGAGAGAAATTTGTTTCAAAAAACTTCACTACAATTAGTATTAGAAGATAAATTCTTATAGTGAGGAACACAGGAAAATGGTGGTAGGTTAAATATAGCTCTTGTGAATTTCAGTTGCATGGTAAGAGACTGATTGGAGTTCATTCTTCTCATAAATATATGCTATTGTTATAAGACAGAAACCTTCTAGTGAGTCAGAGAAAAAAAAATAGTTACAGACTCAGTCACTTTCCAGTAGTTATTAAACAACTCATTCTTATTTTAAAATTGAAGTACAGTCGACTTACAATGTTATATTAGTTTGAGGTATATGGCATAGTGATTTGGCATTTATATATATTAAAAATGATCTTCATGAAAAGTCTAGTTACTATTTGTCATCATACACAATTATCACAATACTATTGACTATATTCCCTATACTGTACTTCATATACCCATGACTTATTTATTTTGTAACTAGAATTTGTTCCTCTTAGTTCCCTTTACATATTTAGCCCATTCCCTCACCTCTCTTACATCTGGCAGCCACCAGTTTGTTTTCTGTATTTTTTTAAAGATTTTCTATATTTACTTGAGAAAGAAAGAGAGAGAAAAAGAGTGTGCACAAGTTGGGGGGGACGGGCCGAGAGAGAAGCAAACTCCCTGCTGAGCAGAAAGCCCATCTAGGGCTCCATCCCAGGACCTTAAGACCATGACCTGAGCCAAAGGCAGATACTTAATTAAGCCATTCAGAAACCCCTATTCTCTGTATTTCTGAATCTGTCTCAGTTTTTGTTCTTTTTTTTTTTTTTTTGGTGTTTTTAGATTTATATATTTGTATCTGACACTTTTCATTTAGCATAACACACTCTAGATATGTCCATGTTGTCACAAATGGTAAGATTTTATTCCTTTTTTATGACTCGGGAATATTCAATTCAATGTACATGTGTGTATACATTATATGTTTATCCTTATTGAATATGTCATTTGCAAATACCTTCTCCCATCACTTTGTTGTCTTTTCATTTTGTTTATGGTTTCCTTTGATGTGCAAAATTTGGCATAATGTCAATAGTTAATTTTTGTTTTTGTTTCCCTTCCCTGAGGAGACCTATCCATACATATGTTGTTAAGGGCAATCGCCAGGAGATTATTTTCTATGTTTTAAGAGATTTATGGCTTCAGGTCTCATATTTAGGTCTTTAATTCATTTTGAGTTTATTTTTTTATATGGTATAAGAAAGTGGTACAATTTCATTCTTTTGTATGTAGCTGCCTAATTTCTCATCACTATTTATTAAAAGGGTTTCCTTTCCTCCACTTTTGCTCCTTTGTAGTAGATTAATGGGCCATATATAACTGAGCTTATTTCTAGGCAGACCATCCATTCTGTTCCACCAGTATATGTATCTGTTTTTTGCCAGTACCATACTGATTTGATTTCTGTACCTTTGTGGTATAGTTTGAAATCAGAAAGCATGATACTTCCAGCTTTGCTCTTTTTCAGCTTTTCTTCAGCTATTTGGAATCTTTTGTGCTATTATAGATATTTGAAGATTATTTTTCTTATTCTGTGAGAAATGCTCTTTTTTTTCTCTTGATATTTTGATAAAAGATTACATGGGATCTGTAGATTGCTTTGTGTAGTATGGATATTTTAACAATATAAATTCTGACCCATGAGCACAGTGTATTTTTCATTTATTTGTGTTGTCTATAATTTCTTTCATTGACATCTTATAATTTTTAGAGTATTGTTCTTTCTCTTATTGATTAAATTTATTTGTAGGTATTCTTTTTGAGGTGATTGCAAATGTATCATTTTCTTAATTTCTTTCTGAAAATTTGTTATTAATGTATAAAGATGCTACAGGATTCTGTATATTAACTGTATCCTGTGACATTACTGAATTCATTTATTAGTTCTAATAGTCTTTTGATAGAGTTTTTAAGGTTTTCTATATACAGTAGTTTGTCATCTGCAAATAATGACACTTTTACTACTTCATTTCCAATTGGATGCCTTTTATTTCCTGTCTGATTGGTGTGGCTAGGACTTCCAGTACCATGTTAATTAACAGTGGTTAGAGTGGGCATCCTTGTCTTGTTCCTTGTTATAGAAGAATAGCTGTCAGCTATTGAGAATGATTGTAGTTATGGGTTTGTCATACATGGCTTTTATTATGTTGAAGTATGTTCCCTCTATGCCCTTCTTCTCCTTCTCTCTTCTCTCCTCTCTCTTCTCTCTTCTTTCTCCTTCTTCTTCCTCCTCTTGTTCTTCTCCTTCTCCTCCTCCTCCTCCTCCTCCTCCTTCTTCTTCTTTCTTTCTTTCTTTCTTTCTTTCGGAATAGTTTGAAAAGGATAGGTATTTAGTGAACTTTAAATGTTTGTTAGAATTGACTTTTGAGGACATCTGGTCCAGTTGTTTGCTGGGAGGTTTTTTTTATTACTGATTCGATTTTATTGCTAATAATTGCTCTCTTAAGATTTTATATTCATCCTTTAATCTTGGAATATTTTATGTTTCTAGGAATTTAGTCGTTTCTTCTAGGTTTTCCCATTTTTCTTGGTGTGTCCCCCCATTATATTTTTATGAGTCAGGCTAAGGATTTATCAATTTTATTTAACTTTTTGAAGAATCACTATTAGTTTTATCGATCTTTTCAATTACTTTAGTCTTTATTTCATTTATTTCTGCTCTAATCTTATTTTCTTCAACTAACTTCAGGCTTTGATTGTTCTTTTCCTTGTTCATTTAGGTTAAATTGCTTGAGATTTTTTCTTGTTTCTTGATGGACGCTGGTATCATTTTAAATTTCTCTCTTAGAACTGTTTTCTTGCATTCCATAGATTTTCAACCAGTATGTTTCCATTTTCATTTGTCTCAAGTACTTTTTGATTTCCTCTTTGATTTCTTTTTGACCCCATTGCTGGTTTAGTAAAATGTCCTTTAATCGGCATGTGTTTGCGTTTTTTAAAATTTGCTTTATATAATTGATTTCGTGTTTCATAACATTGTGGTTGGAAAAGATGCTTGATATGATTTTTGTCTTCTTAAATTCATTGAGACATATTTTATAGCCTAATAGGAAAGTGTTACATGTACATTTGAACAGAATGTGTATTCTCCTCTCTTCCTGTGGAATACTCTGTTTGTATCTAAGTCCTATATATCTTTTTATGCCATAGTTTCCTTATTGATAATTACTGTAGATTACCTATCCATTTATATAACTGGAGTGTTAAAATGCATTGCTTTTATTGTATTACTCTCAATTTTTCCTTTTATGTCTGTTAATTTTTGCTTTATATATATTTAGGTGCTTCTAGGTGGGGAGCATAGATATTTAAAATTGTTAAATCCTCTTGTTGTATTGATCCCTTTGTCACTCAGTGCCCTTCATTGTCTCTTTGTTACAGTTTTTATTTTAGTGTCTATTTTGTCTAACATCAGTATTACTACCCCTCCCTGTTAGATCATGTGCACTGAGAGGCTGTGAGAATAAGCTCTGGTTTGAGTAGTATGGCACATATACAGATAAAACCACAAATTATTTCTTTCCTGCTTATCCTATGAAATACTCACTCTATTTGAGATTAGAAAAACCTGAGGTTGGGGAATATAGGACATCAAATAAAACTATTCAAAATATTTATTATTTACCATAATCAAAATCAGAAGGATAGAGGAGGGATAAACATGTGGGCTTTGGAGCCAGTTAGATTTGATGAGTCCAGGCCCCATTACCTCCTGGCTGTGTGATTTTAAGATATTACTTAATCAGGACTATTACTATATCTCTCAAATAGATTAAAAAATATATATAGCTCTAACTTAAAGCTATCAGGAGTAAGGATGCATATCTCTAGAGTCCAAAAGCTACCAAAATTAAAAAAAAAATATTTGGTGGCAAACGCTTTACTAATTGTAAGTAGTATGGCTGCTAATGTGTTTTGTAAAAAACACATCAGTATGTTTGATTACAAGATATTACTCCCTACCACCATGTTATGCTGGTCTTATGGTTCATTATGCACACACACACACACAAACACACACACACCCATAGTACCATTCTAAACTCTAAGATTTCTGAAATCAAAAGCTGCAAGGAATTTCAAATAAATAAATACATGTATGGCCTCTAGTATTCTGGGATAATTTACTGTAGATTTGCAATAATCAAATTTAAAAATAATAATTTGATAAAAGCCTGAAAGATACTGATTCTAACATTTTCCAAAGACTTTAGGCCAGGCTCTCCTCATGACAATCCAGTGCATTGGATCACATTTTCCATAGATATTCTGAATATATATGAGTATGAAGACTGGGGTCAGGTTACATAGGAAGAGAAGAATCTAACATTTCTTTATTTGTATCTAAATTGTAAAGCTTTTTAAACACAGACTCTTACAATTTCAGAGATCAAAATGTATTAAGCTTTGTGCTGGTGAAATGGAGACACTCTGGCTACTGTGAATTATTTTATTTTTTACTTGAAAATTCATGCATACTAAGTTACTCTCCTTTTTCTCTCCTAAATATATGATTTTCTTGGCTCAATTATTGTGATGAAAATTGTATAGAAAAATATCTTCTCCTCAAAGCAATTATATTAATCATAATCAGACTCCAAAAATGTTAAAAAGGCAGTGTATTTTGGAGAGAGCTACTAACTTTTTCAGCAAACTGAAGTGTATCAGTGTCTCTATTAGTTTGGCTGCAGCTATAAATAGTAATACCCATTTTAGTAACTCCTTGCTATAGTAAGCAGGTACACAATTACTTCAGTAGTTTCATGACTCTCTTAAACTATCATTGCCTTTGTACACTTATTATTTCACATTTTGTATTTTAAGACTACATCTCAATATTCAAAAATTATTTTTAATAAAGAGGAATTAAAATATGTTTTCATGCTTATGATCAAACTTAGAGGGGTATCAAAGACAGAAAATTACTCCTAACCAAGATATGGTATTTGTTAAACATTTCAAACTGGATGCCAGATGGTGCAATTGTAACTAATAGTATATCTCTGGTGTAGCACTATTCCCTCCTTTTGCAAGAAGTCACCTTTCTGTGATGTGGTAAAAGGTTGTTTGTTATATCTAATTGAAGGATACAGATTTCAAGCTGTGTGTAGGTGATACATGAAATTTTCACTCCTGCTGATGAGCACATTGACTGCTGTGTAATTCTTTAAATTGATTCAATCAAACCCATGCTGTTTGTGCTTTTAATTGATTGAATTAAAACAGCATTTTTAAACTTTTAATCATTCCATTAGACAGGGGTCTTTTTACTTGTTTATGCTCAAGATGTGTTGTGGCATTTTAACTTGTGAAGTCACACTAAAGGACTAGGTGGTACATCAATTTATTTGGCAGCAAGGATAGAATGTAGCATCATCACAAATTAAAAAATGATGCTCCTATTTTTGGGTTCATATTGCAACTTTCCAGAAGGAGATGAATAGAGGTGTCTACTTTCCCTGACTCTTTCCAACTGTATAGATCATCTGATGTCATGGTTCCCTGATGCAGGAAGAGCCCTACTGGAGTCACGGAAATCATTGCTGATCAAAAATTTCCACAAAAGACATGCAATTAAACTCGGGAACTCTGTAGACATATGTGCAATGGAACTAAAGCCTCACATTCTCATCTCAAAACACATGTCAAATGCATGGTAGGGGGAGGGTGGGTATTGTCCATAAGTGGTGACAACATGTAGGTGCCTTGTCTATAAAGACTTCAAAAACTATAATCAAACTCTAAACATTGCCCATCATTATTTCATGACCATGCCTAGTGATTCTAAGTAATATTAGTGATAAAATATGCCTCCTAAAAATATTTTCTGAGGCTGAGTTCTAAGTATTTGCTGTGGTTATTGTGAATTTTAAAAATTTACATGTGAATATAAACTTAGCCTATGCTTTATTATACTACTTTTTAATTAATATTCCATGATTCATGTAAGCTAATTCAGAGAACCTCCAGTTATACAATTGGTTCATGACTCATTTGGACTCAGTTACACACATTTATTTAAAGAGCCAGTAACAGCCTAGAATCATTCATGGATGCTTGGAATACCATACTTTCTCCAGTCCCCATGCTACTATTCCATATACCTGTGTTTAAACAGCAACTTCAAAATAACTTGTGATAGTTCAGTGAATATAATAATGAAGAAATAGAACTTTGTTTACTTTAATTCTGCCATTCTATGCAACCACATGAAGTTTTTATTTGTGTTTAAATTTAAACTCAGAGAAACAGAGTACAAAATGTAAGATGTAGTGTTTTTTGTTTGTTTTGTTTTTACTGAAGTGCCATTGGGATACAATATTAGTTTCAGGTGTACAACATCGTAATTTGACAAATCTATACATTATATTATGCTCACCATAAGTGTAACAACCATCTGTCATCATACAATACTATGACGATACCACTGACTATATTCTCTATGCTGTGTCTTTTACCCTGTGACTTACTCACTTTATAACTGGGAACCTGGGTATCCCACTCCCCCTTATCCATTTTGCCCATCCTCTAAACCCATTCCCCTCTGGCAACCATTTTGTTCTCTGTATTTATGGATTTTTTTTTTCTTTGTGTTGTTCATTTGATTTGGTTTTTAGATTCTAGATGTAGGTGGAATCATATGGTATTTGTCTTTCTCTGTTTGACTCATGTCACTTCTTGTAATACCTTCTAGGCCCACCCATGTTATCAGAAAAGACAAGATCTCGTCCTTTCTTTTTTTTTTTTTTTTTAAGATTTTATTTATTTATTTGACAGACAGAAATCACAAGTAGGCAGAGAGGCAGAGAGAGAGAGGAGGAAGCAGGCTGTCCGCAGAGCAGAGAGCCCGACGCGGGGCTCGATCCCACAACCTTGGGATCGTGACCTGAGCCGAAGGAAGCGGCTTTAACCCACTGAGCCACCCAGGTGCCCCGATCTCGTCCTTTCTTATGGCTGAATAATATCCCTGTGTGTGTGTGTGTGTGTGTGTATGTGTGATCCATTCATTTATTGATGGATATCTTGGGTTGCTTCCAGTATCTTGGTTATTATAAACAATGCTGCAGTAAATATGGGATGCATCTATCTTTTCAAATTAGTGTTTTTATTTTATTTGGATAAATACTGGATCATAGGGTATTTCTATTTTTAGTTTTTTGAAGAATTTTCATACTATTATCCACAGTGACTACACAAGGTATATTATTTTGTTTGATAAGTCATATTGTTGAATGTGTGTATTACTCAGTTGGTTAAGTGTCCTACTGTTGGTTTTAGCTTAGGTCATGATCTCAGGATCATAAAATCAAGCCTATGTTGTGCTCAGTGGCCAGCAAAGAGTCTACTTGAGATTGTCTCTCTCTCTTTCTACTGCCCCTGCCACCTGCTTGTGCATGCACACACTCTCTCTCGTATAAATTAATTAATATTTAAAAAGATAAGTCATATTGTAGTTCATGCATGAAATATTTCATTAAACTTGAAAATATCTTTTAAAATAAGATTTACCCTTTTAAATTAATTGTTCAATTAATGAATTAAGGAAATATTTTTTATTGATTAGTATATCAATGAAAATAATTTTTTCATATGGAAGAAAAGGACTTTCCACAATGGTCTTCTCTGGATGTCAAGTACTCTATGTACACTGTCTCAAGGCTAGAAATGAATCAAAAATTTGCTTAGAGAATATCACTTTCTAAAAGAATCTCAGGGCCAGTTAAATGAAAAATATTACATTTTAATCATTATATCTCACACAAATGTAGACTCTAGAATGAATTAAACACAGCATTGTAAAAAATAAAATACATATTTAATAGACAAAATGTTACAGAATATCTTTGTGACATAGGGGTAGAAAGTATTGAACAAGTCACATATAAAAACCATAAAGCAAAATTTAAAAAAAAAGTTAAATTCTACCTTATATGATTCAGCATTTTTGCTAAATAAAGATACTGTGAATATAGATAATAGGTAGATTACAGAATGGACAACAATTTTTGCAATGTTTGAAACTAAGTAAAAATTAATCAGAAATCAACAATTTATTCCTGCAAATAAAAGGTGAAAAGATGTCAGTCTCAATGAACAAATAGAAAAAGTTATGAACAGGCAATTTAGAAAATAAATTTTGAAAATGAATTAAAAATTTTTTTAAAAATGCTGACAAGTATGATAAGAGATGGCCCAAATCATTACTAATCAGAGAAATTAAATTGAGGGAAACGATGATAGCACTTAATTCCTATTATATTAATACAACTAGAAAGTTTCATAGTATCAAAGACTCATGAGGATAAAGTGATATGGCAATGCCTTCATATGGGAGGGCAATTCAGAATTTCTTAATCAAGGTATTTTATATATATGTATTATGTGTATATATAATATACATATATACACATACCTAACTTATAATAATATATGAAAATTAAAAGTATTTACCTATTAAACACAGTACAATAATTTATAGGAGTAGACAAATTAGATCAAATATTTGGTATAGTTAATTTAGTTCATATTCATTATATACAATGCTATAGATTTTGGCTTAGTTTATCAAGATAGAAATAAAATCATGCATGCATCTTCTAAAAGAATTTTCATGTAACTATTTCTTAGATTGCGTAACAATTAAAATCACTCAATGTTGCAATTTAATCTCTGCCTAATATTTGAAAGTTTCTTCCCACATAAGCATTAGAAAATAGTGATAGAATAGAAATATTAATAAGGAAGAGAAAGCAAAGATTCCACATTTCTGCACTCTTATTCAGGACATCTTTAGTACACATTGCTGAAGAAAACATGCATAGGGAAACGTTCTGGAAACTATCCGTTGTTTATAGGATTATAGCAACATGTCTCAAAGTGATAACTGTTAATTTATCTCTATGTAACATCTAAATTTTTCTTCAACATAAGCATGAAGTAAGTGATGATTGGGGTAGAGGCATGACCCTGAACATAGAGTTTTTTCAAAAAACATTTGGGAAATTCTATTAATTAAATCTGTGATATAATTAGAAATTGCATTGCATATACACATACTAAAAAGACTTAATTGCTCTTAGGTACTGGAACTTGTTAAACCTCAAAATTGCATTTCTCAAATGTTGATATATAGCACATCACCATCCCTTTTTTATTTCATTTTACTTGAAAATTCCATCAGTATCCTGAGAAATAAGTGCCTAGAGATACACTACTCTTAGTGGTTTCCTATCTCAGTGAATTAATCCAGACTAACACACCTATAAGGATTTCATTTACACCATAAGCAAAAGGTTTCCTGATTCTTCTTATCTCAACAAATATACAAAGATAACATTTTGAATTATTACTTTTAGCTTTTTCTTTTCTCATATTTTTTTCAGTGACATCTAGGGGCACCTGCATCATTTATTGAAGAATGAAGATATTTCTGCATAGGCTTTTAAATTCCTCCTCTGACACAGAAATTATGAGATCCAAATATTTACCTTGCAGAATTCAGATTTAGAGATTAAAAAAGGCTCAAACAAAATAAAACAAAACCAAGGAGACAAAAAAATGAAACAAAACAAAACCCTAAATAAAACCAAAGGCAAAGGTCCAAATGAAGCAGAGATACAAAATAAGATTCATACCAAACAAACTACTAAAGTTGTATAGAGAAAGAACCAGACTCCCCAAACCCAGAGAAAACTAAACAGTATGATCTTGTCTTGGAACACAGGAGAAAGGTGTGATAGAATAGTTGTTAAAACCCCAAATGGGATTACTGGTTGGACCCAATGTTAGGGATTTAGATCTGGGAACCACATTGAGTGGAGGGGGACAGCACTACACTGTGCACTGACTGTCACAGTGTGTTTTGTCCTGGGAAACCCTCAGGAAATGAACTTATCCAATGCTCCAGCTATCTGCAACAATGTGAGTGAGCAGTGCAAACCACATGTCCTCTTTTGGCCTCATCTTTCAACAATCTTCTATCAAAAGTGATACCCATCTATGTCCTAAAACTATGCTGAGTTCCATTAAATTGTCTAGGTTTGCACTTTTCTTTTCAATACTTAATTCATACTCTTTTGCAAAAAAAAAAAAAAAAAAAAAAGTGAGGGTTATAGATAAAAAGGAATTGGCACCTTGGTGAAAATGCACCCACCCATTACCAACTCTGTGACATGGACGGTGTAGTCTAGAGACACATTTTAGGAAAGACATTCATTGAAAAAGTCCATCCATCTAAGGCCTAGAGTAGTAGTTACATTGATTCCTTTACTTTTTGTTGTTGTTGTTGTTTTTCTTTCCCCTAGAACTTTCCTTGTTCCTTATACTCATATCAGAGATGAGGGTGATTCAAGATTTTAAAAAATGGGATGGGCTCCCAAGACATAAGACCAATAAAATGCAATCTAAAGAAGATACCAAAAGTCAACAGAGAGAAAAAAAAAATATAAAGTATACTTTAACTTTGTGTTTTTGTTGTTGTTATTGTTGTTGTTCTTCCTCTCCCAAGAAAATTTTCACTTTAAGGAAGTGAAACTATATTTTTAGTCCCTGATTTTACTTATCAAAGAGATTTAATGGATCAAAAGTGAATGGGATTGCTCTCCCCCCCTAGACGGAATACAGTGTATAAACTAACAGATAGCTATTATTTTAGGATGGAATAAAACCCCCAGGGGTTTAAAATATCTTATTGTAGGCAAACTGGAGGAGGAAAAAAAAAGTGGAGGGAGGGGGAAGGAAGAGGAAGGAAAAAACAAAACAAGATCTCAGAAAAACAAATGCTAAAATTGTTATTAGAGTTTAATTTGGTCTTTAAAAAGTGACAGAATCTAACCACAGTTGACCTTTGAACAATGTTGGTGTTAGGGGCGCTAACTCCTCAAATAGTTAAAAATCCACATTTGGGGCACCTGGGTGGCTCAGTAGGTTAAAGTTCTGCCTTCGGCTCAGGTCATGATCCCAGGGTCTTGGGATGGAGCCCTGTGTAGGGCTCTTTGCTCAGCGGTGATTCTCCTTCCTCCTCCTCTCACTTTCTCTGCCTACTTGTGATCTCTGTCAAATAAATAAATAATAATAAAAAATCCACATCTAACTTCTGACTCTCCAAAAAACTTAACTACTAACAGACTACTGTTGACCAGGAGCCTTACTGATAACACCTGACAAATATTTTGTATATTATATGTATTATGTACTGTATCCATGTAGTAAGATAAGCTAGAGAAAATCATAAGAGAAAATACATTTACAATGCTGTACTGGATTTATCGAAAAAAATAATCCACCCATAAGTAGATCCTCACAGTTCAAATCCATGTTCTTCAAGGGTCAACTAAACACCTTGAGCTTCTCAAATCTATTTTACTGTTTTTATTGCTATTGCTGATAAAGCATCTCCACAGCATCTTCTCAGTTTCAAAAAGATATTGAAGTGTAATGGTTGCAAAGTCGGGGAGGAAATAATACGATCGAAGCCAGCCTCATGTTTGCTGATATCCCTTCACTGACAGAAAAACTACTGGAGACAGCTTGGCACATTTAAATTTATATTTTTATGATATACAAATCAAACTTGTGGAAAGAGGGCAACAATATTTTACAATTCTTACATCAGGAAGAAGAAAGGAAACACTGGCACCAACATTTGGTTTTAAAATAGTAGTAGTTGCTATGACTACTTAAATCCTCTCTTAAGGTGACATCCTTTTCTTTCACTAATTTTTTAGAAGTTTAGTTGCCCTAACAACAGGACTCACTTAAGCAGCAAGTTTAATGAATTTGTTTTGTGTACAAGGGGCTTCTCTCCCTCACTTTCTACATGCCACCATGAATACCATGATATGAAGCATAGGAGTTGAAAAGGATTTGAAAGAGTACATAGGTATATTTATGGACTTTTTAAAATTAGAAAATAGAAATAAGTCAATATTTTAGTTTTCATGATGGTGATTTTAAATTTGTATTATACTCATATGTCTATATTTTTAAAGAGTAAATCTTATAATCAGACTAAAAAGTAAAGTTATTTAAATTTGGCAACAGAACCAGGTATTTTAATTTTTAAAACTTCTGTTTGGAAAATACACATAAATCAAAATATAATTTTTTACCAAGAAAATGATTTAAAAAAAGCAAAACAACAATTATATTTTTCTAATATTGGCAGGTCATCAAAATTTATGTTCTGAATCCACTTATTATAAATAATGGGGCAAATAATAGAAAGTGAATATATAATTTAATTATAATTATTAAATTCAACTAAGCAAAATAAATATGACTAAACTGATAGTTAAATATAAAATAACCTAAAGAATTTATTAAAACATGTAAAAAGACTATGAAATTTAATAAGTCATGCTATCAACAGAATATTAATAGTACTATAAACTACACAATAAGAAAGGACCAGAGAAAACATTTATGTATCCAAGCTATACTCCCTTGAAAGTATTCTTTCTTTTTTTTCTTGATAATGTTAGTTTATCCCCTAATTCATTTAGCATTGAGTATCTGGAATTAGAAAATAAATGATATTTGCTCCCTAGAGGTATTCCAGAAGGGGAGCATGTATGTTTATATGTTACCAAACAAAACCAAGTGTCTTACCCATCTTTCACTTCCAGTGAATTCTAAGTTGCTTTGGGTCAAGAAGCACTTCAGATATTTCTTTGTGACCCCAGATCCAAGACACTGCTAAATATTTAGTAAATATTCTCTATCTGTTCTGAGTAATGCATAGGTGAAGAAAATACATAGAAAAGCAAAGATTCTTTGAATATCAAAACTGGAGTAAGAAAAACTATGAAGGAGATGGCAGCTGGAGATGAGAATATATATAGTTTAGAGAAGGCTTTATCTTTTACTAATTCAATCACATTTGTTTCTTAAAATCACCCTCTGATTCTGCACCTAGGGTGTTCTTTGTCATTGTTCAGTGTCCAGTCTGGGACACAATCAGTAATAATAGCTGTAAAAAGACTTGGAAAGGAATAAAAAAATTGGCATGAAATTAATTAAATTTATTTATGATGGGAATTGGAGAAAAGGAGAGAAGTAAAAGGAATTATAGACCTTGAAAGAGAGAAGGCTGGACAGTAGTTAATTAATGGTCTTTATGTGTTTAAACACCAGAATTAGGAAAATAGTTCTTTGTGCTTAGTAGAAAAGCATGAGACATGTTAATTAAAATGGCATTTTGAAAGATATGAAAACATTAACATTCCATAAATAAAAGATGGTGGTGAATTTGAAGGATTTATAAAACAAAGGTATTCAAAGATGTTATAAATATCCACTTTTCTCCTCCAACTCCCCTCTTGTGTTCTATGGATTTCACAAATAGCTGTCAAGTCTTGGTTTCTATGTTAGGAAAAAAAAAAAAAAAGACCTCACTCTATTTATTTGGCAACAATATATACCCGGAATTGTGCCATCTGATTAAAAAAATTAAAAAAATAGCTTCTTAATATTATGGTTTCATGATGAATTTTTTTTTTTTAAAGATTTTGTTTATTTGACAGACAAAGATCACAGGTAGGCAGAGAGGCAGGCAGAGAGAGAGAGAGAGAGGAGGAAGCAGGCTCCCCGCGGAGCAGAGAGCCTGATGCAGGGCTTGATCCCAGAACCCTGGGGTCATGACCTGAGCTGAAGGCAGAGGCTTTAACCCACTGAGCCACCCAGGTGCCCCTCATGATGAATTTATAAGAAGGTATTCTTTTAGTTTAACAAAGAAAATTTAATCAGGGGAGGCTTGGTGGCTCTGAGGGTTAAACCTCTGTCCAGGATCCTGGGATCAAGACCCACATTGAGCTCTGTGCTCAGCAGGGAGCCTGTTTCTCCCTCTCTCTGCCTCTTCTCTGCCTACTTGTGAACTCTCTCTCTGTCAAATAAATAAATAAAATCTTAAAAAATATATATAATCTCTACTCACTGATTGAATTCTTCAGGAGAGAGGCAATTTAGCATAAAGTTGATCTGGCTCTCCTATTTCTTAGCTGTGTAACCTTGGTCAAATGCTTTAACCTTTCTATTCCTTGAGTTTCCTCATCTGTAAAATGAGAATCATTGTTATACATACTCCAAAGGTAATACATATTAAGTCCTATATTTCAGGCTTCAAAAATATATATTCATATATCTATGAATACATATATGAATATAATTCCTTCTGATATTGCAGATAGGATAATGGAAGCTGGGGTGGGTTGAAATATATGGGTAAAGTCTCAGATACATTAGGATAGCGGGGGAGTCTGAATTCAAGTTTAAAAACTTCACTCTTTAATTTTATACTAAGTATTTATCTTATCAATAGAATAAAGGATTTTTATGATATATAAAGATTAAATAATGTCATGCCTGCTTTTCAGCTCTCTGAATCACTGAGAAGCATTAAATTATTACTGTGTATAACTCCTTAGTAAATATCAAATTCCTTCACATCTATAATCTAAGGCTTTATTTCTTTTAGAGTTTCTAGATAAACAAATTTTAAAAATAATGCTACTTTTTAAAATGCTTATTTTTGTTTTCCTATGAAACATACTAATGCATTCCTACATACATCCTAGAAAATCAGTTTGCCACTTGATCACAGCCTCTGCATCTAATCTGTCAAATACCTGACCAAGTTAAACATTTGATATGACCATGACTGCTGTGTTACAGATGAACTACAGCAGATCAAAGTTATATCACCAAGCACAACATATTAACTAATTTTAGTAAGCAGTTTTGCTGTGATGGCTTTAAGTTTTACCATATGTGCTGATATTTTGAAGAGGAAAATAGATAAAGAACAGATATTTATTTGGATAGGCCTTTCCATTTAAATCTTTTTTTCATTTTCTTTTCTTTCCTTTCCTTTTCTTCCTTCCTTACATCTTTATTTCCTTCCTTCCTTTCTTCATCTTTTACTGCAAAGTGTCCAGCTTAAGGAAATAAAATCTGCAAACCAAAATTTTTCTGAGATCAGCTAAATCTGACTTAATCAAAGATGTATTATTGTCTGAAATGATACTGGAATTATTTTATTCCTGGAATTCATTAAGGTTCCTATCCAGGCAAATACAAAGAAGCTCAACAACCTTATTTTTTTTTTTTTTCACAAAATTACCTCCTTTATCAAAAGTAAGTTTAAGCTAGGCACATAGTCATATGCTGAGTAGAACTGGTCAGTGTGATTGAATTACACATATTGGTCTTATGGACCATTAGTCATGTAATTGATATGGTATACTGCATGTGCTAGATATAGGTAGATGATGATAGATTAGATAGATAGATAAATAGATAAACAGATAAATAGATGATAGATAATGCAAGCATGCTTAAAATAAAATTCACAGTAATAGATTGGGAAGATTTTTGTATATTTGTTTCCTTGTGTCTTAGTCTAAATTGTTCAATGATAACAATGTATGCATTTTAAGCAGTAGTGCCAGGCACACAGAAAGTAACATTTGATTGATTGATGCAATGGCTGAGTAATTGACAGAATGACTTCTCCTTCATTCTTTGCCTACCATTATTAACACTTGTGCCCACACATACATTTGATTATACCATACATATTATTTTATGCCTTTTTTCAATTAATGGTCTATCATAGACATTATTCCATTCTAATATGTAGAATTCTACCTAATTATTTTTAAGTTCAAACAATATTCTCTATTCTAAACATAGCACTATTTATATGAATGCAGTAGTCCTTTATTAGTGAACACTCCAGTGGCTTTTTCTTTTGTCATTGCAAATAATGTGGCAATAAATTTCTAGTACACATGCCCTTATCAAGGAATATAACATTTTTGCTCAGACCCATTTGGAGCATTTTTGGACCAGACTTTTAATTCCTTAGCAATCCTGCAATCTAAGTGAATTAAAATGGGTCTCACTCTCTTCTCTTCAGTGCAGAATGCATGAAGGATAAATCTGCAGTAGGCACATGGACAGGACAAGTAAGACTGTAGGCAAATACTTTGAAGAAAGTTACATGTTGATAAAGGGTTATTGATATTGAAGAAGACTATAACTTAAAGCTCTTCAATGTTAATGCATTTCTCTTTGGTAACAGTGTGCATATAGGAATACTCAATATATTTTTAAAGAATATAAACATAAATTGCATGAATATGTGAACTACATGAACTATAGAAATCCCATTACTATTCAGAAAAACAATCATACTCTCAAGTAGTTATAGCATGTTATGATAAAAACCACATAAAATGTGTACTCTGAGTCAGAACTTTAAATTCTCTTGAGTTTCTGTTTTCATGTGAAAATAACATGAGGTAATAATGTTGATGCCAAGAATGGTATCTGGCATAGATTAGGCACTTGGTGAATATTTATTCGTGGGTATCTAGAGTACTATAAGATGATGTGTTGGAAGAGTAAGAAATCCCAAAACCAGATACTTATAAATTACTAGCTCTTACTATGATAGCATATTATCATGAATTAGCTATTTGTAGTAGTAGTAGTGGTGGTAGTGGTCGTGGTAGGAGTAGTAGCAATTAGTGTCCATATACTACTTGTCTATAATAACAATATAGATGCAATTCAAAATTCATAGTAATCAAGCTTTTTATCTCAATGTATTTTCTTACTAATTAACTGATATGAAACATTTCAGAGAAAGAATCTTTTAAATTCTTGGCACTATGCCTCAAACAATAGACATATAAAATAAAACATATGGTCTTTGCCTCACACTTTTATTTGTACTTCTTTGTTACTATCATATGTCCACATGTAAAAGCTCTTTGATTCCATGTTCCATGAAAACCTGGTTGCTTGCTTTTCCCCCCAACTATCCCAACACGTGTCTTCATTTGCTTTCGAATGCAGCCTGTATTCCATGGTTCATTATTATCACTCTTCCCTTTCCAACATCTTTCCATCACTATTTTAATTCTTCTTGTATTATACATACTTGACAAAACTCAACCCTCATTTAAGAACCTGTTTCTCTATTTCTTAAACAGCAGAAAACTGTTGCAGTAAATCAAATGAACAAGGCTGACTCTATAATGAAAATTGGTGGACCTCAATTCTAAATGCAATCTTATTCTACCTAGAAAACATATCAAAACCCCTCACCTCCACCTTGCATTTGTCCTCGGCACCCTCCTATTCTCCCACGCAGTTTTGTCTCACATGTATTGACAAATCAGAAGACACAAATAGGAGTTTCTCTATCTTGCTATCACCAAATCTGTGATCCAAATTTTGCCTGTACCCATCCTTTTCTTCTTCCTTAATCTCACAATATCCCTTATCCATGAAATATCATGGCTTTCATTTAAGCTTTAAAGTATTCTTAGTCTTAAAATGTGGTCCAATAACTACTAGTAGTGACATCACCTGAGTGGCAATTTGATCTGGATTGGAAAAATGGTTTATATCATGCTTAAATCAACATAATCAGCATATTTTTAAACTGCCATGGATTATGGTGGAAATTTTGCAGAGCAAAAACATAAGAATGCCACCCTTGAGGTTATCAGACTTCAAAATATATAACAATAAAAATAGGTTAAAGGTCATAATCATTTATGACAGTTTCTCTGTATTTTAAATCAGAAGGTTGCATTAAGTTATTTTCTAATTCCATGGGCTTTAGGTTTTCCTGAAATGAAGCCCTGGAATTCTGAAAAAGGCTAAAAAAGTGGCATACAAATTATTGATCTAAGGTGTGGGCTCCAGGAAGCCAGGTACTTCTCTGATTTGCTCCTGTATCTATACCACCTAGAGCAGTGCCTTATGCATAGTGAGCGTTATGTAGTTTCAAATGAAACTCTGTAAGAGATAGTTTAATAAAAACACAAAAAACAAGCCTTAGTTGTGCTTTTAGGTTTAGGGAAAAAAGTGTTGGGGAGGTAACCCCTTCTATTTTTCTACTGATGTGTTTTCTTTAGTAAAGAAAGAATGACATTTTTTTTCAACTTTTTTGCCTTTCTATATTTTCCTAAAACACCAAGAGAGAAGTAATGACTTTTCCTAGTTATTGAGAAAAGTGACATTCTTGGCCATCTTTCTCTACTCATTTGGGTTTATGAGTGAAAGGTCAATATTCATGCATTAACATGGTGTACTGACTTGAGCTCTCAACTACTGTAGTTCTTGCTTTTCACTGGACCTGTCTGAGCCCATGGTTTCCTGTGAATGGAACACGAGGTGGGTTTTATTTCAGTGGGTTAACCTCTTTCTGCCTCATGTGGATACATAAAATGAGATTGACCCTTGGGTTCCTAGATGTATTCAGTATAGGATAAAATACAGAAGTCTAAGCAGTGTTCTTCTATTCAAAACATTGCAGGGAATACTGCATATTGACTATTTACCTGATGCTATTAATTACAGGAATATTTTGATTATCATTTCACTATTTGATTTTTCTAATGGAATCCAGAGAAGAAGAAAAGTGAGTGATGTGTTCCCAAAGTTTCCAAAAAGTTTTATTATGGTTTTACTCATTTTAGAGACATAACCCTGAAACATACTCACTGTATTTCTACATATGGGTACATTGGAAGAATTCAAGTTGATATATGGATTCTCTTCCTAACATATATTTATGGATTTATTCTCTTTTGATTAGAAAAGGCTACCACAAGGAAATTGCTTTGAAGGATTTTTTTTTCTCAAAAATATTCTTCTACTATATGACCCCTACTTCTGAAAGCATATAGCAGTCAATCTTCTATGATCATTTATGACATCAGCATAGAGATTATATAACCAGCTTCTATTCTCAAACTGTATCTCTGTACTGTCATTTCATTGACTTCATTGATAGTGGCCATTATTGGTTTTAGCATTAAATAGGCTTCTAAAACATAGCAGAAAAATTATAAGTACCAGGAATGAAAATGTGGGGGTGGGAAAGAAAAGATAAACTCCAAGAATAGGGTCTTTGGATTCTACAGCATAACTTCTAATGACCTGGAAATAATATTTAACATGAAAAATATTATCAAGGAAATATCTGTAGACTAGTTTTGACTGCGATTTGTTCTGAATGAGATTAATGAATAGATATTATTCCTCTTATGTCTTGACTACAACAGAGGAATCCCTCTTTAATGAAAGAAAAAAAAATTACTTGTATATTTTGTAATGGGTACATTAGAAAAACTAAAACCCTTGAGTATGAATGTTATTTTGAAGTGAATTTATAGGCACTTAGCAAGGTCTGAATGACAATAAGCAGCTCAGTATTTCCACATATAGTTATGTTATCAAGGTAGGCTAACTTATTAGTCATTTCATGCAGCGGAGGAAAAAAAAAACATTTAAATCAGAAAGTGAAGGTCAATGAAGTAAATCAAAGTAATATTTTTCTTAATATTATCAGTGTGTTTAGTACAATATCAAAATATTACACTTAAAAGCACACATATATGAAGAGCTCCAACAGAATGAGTAATGCAAATAGCCACATACAGGCTCAATGATTAGCAATGACCCAGTGACTTTACTAAACAAACCATGTAATTTCAAGTTTGTGACAATTGGTGAAGGTCTTGTGGTCCAACAAGCATCCGAGGTGTGCAGGGTGACAGGATTTAAGGCAGGCAAGGGAATTGCTGTAACAAAGCCTAATCATTTGGCATACAGTAAAAGTAAACATGAAGAAACTTCATTAAAAATTCTGTACTCCCAATCTGTACACAGCACAGAGCAAAAGCTCAATCTAGGAATAGACAACGTGTTCCCACTGTGGATCAAAATGGGACATTAAACAAACAGTAATGAAAACACCAACAATGGTAATAGCAGAGAAAGTAATGTGATGGGTGTTCAATAATGTGACAATGATTATAAAAATAAACATTAATAAATACCCATACATGTTTACTAAATTAATAGTAGGAGAGAAAGCTATGTGAATCTCAGCAAAGTCATATGGTTTGTATATATGTTGCATAAAGAGTTACAAATAAAAATATTTTCCATATATGGAAACTTGTACATATATGTCTGTGATCATTTTCACAAAGATTCTTCCAACTTGGGGATATTGAAGGGGATACCAAAAAAAGGCTGAGGCAAATAGAATCTGAATTTTTTTTTTTTTTTTTGGAAATGAAGCGTTTTTTTTTTTTAAGCTTTATTTAAACATATAATGTAACCCCACCAACCTCTCCCAACCCCTCTCCCCCCCACCCCCGTCAGTTTGTTTTATGACATTAAGAGTCTCTTTTGGTTTGTCTCCCTCCCGATCCCATCTTGTTTCATTTTTTCTTTTCCTACCACCTTAACCCTCACCCCCATTGCATCTCCACTTCCTCATATCAGGGAGATCATGTGATAGTTGTTTTTCTCCAGTTGACTTATTTTGCTAAGCATAATATGCTCTAGTTCCATCCATGTTGTCGCAAATGGTAAGATTTCATTTCTTTTGATGGCTGCATAGTATTCCATTGTATATATATACCACCTCTTCTTTATCCATTCATCTGTTGATGGACATCTAGGTTCTTTCCATAACTTGGCTATTGTGGACATTGTTGCTATAAACATTTGGGTACACGTGCCCCTTCGGATCACTACGTTTGTATCTTTAGGGTAAATACCCAGTAGTGCTATTGCTGGGTCATAAGGTAGCTCTATTTTCAATTTTTTGAGGAACCTCCATGCTGTTTTCCAGAGTGGTTGCACCAGCTTGCATTCCCACCAACAGTGTAGGAGGGTTCCCCTTTCTCCACATCCTCGCCAGCATCTGTCATTTCCTGACTTGTTCATTTTAGCCATTCTGACTGGTGTGAGGTGGTAACTCATTGTGGTTTTGATTTGTATTTCCCTGATGCCCAGTGATGTGGAGCACTTTTTCATGTGTCTGTTGGCCATCTGGATGTCTTCTTTGCAGAAATGTCTGTTCATGTCCTCTGCCCATTTCTTGATTGGATTATTTGTTCTTTGGGTGTTGAGTTTGCTAAGCTCTTTGTAGATTTTGGATACTAGCCCTTTATCTGATATGTTGTTTGCAAATATCTTTTCCCACTCTGTCAGTTGTCTTTTGGTTTTGTTGACTGTTTCCTTTGCTGTGCAAAAGCTTTTGATCTTGATGAAGTCCCAATAGTTCATTTTTTCCCTTGCTTCCCTTGCCTTTGGTGCTGTTCCTAGGAAGAAGTTGCTGGAGCTGAGGTCGAAGATGTTGGTGCCTGTGTACTCCTCAAGGATTTTGATGGATTCCTTTTTCACATTGAGGTCCTTCATCCATTTTGAGTCTATTTTCGTGCGTGGTATAAGGAAATGATCCAATTTCATTTTTCTGCATGTGACTGTCCAATTTTCCCAACACCATTTGTTGAAGAGGCTGTCTTTTTTCCATTGGGTATTCTTTCCTGCTTTGTCGAAGATTAGTTGACCATAGAGTTGAGGGTCTATTTCTGGGCTCTCTATTCTGTTCCATTGATCTATGTGTCTGTTTTTGTGCCAGTACCATACTGTCTTGATGATGACAGCTTTGTAGTAGAGCTTGAAATCTGGAATTGTGATGCCACCAACTTTGGCTTTCTTTTTCAATATTCCTTTGGCTATTCGAGGTCTTTTCTGGTTCCATATAAATTTTAGGATTATTTGTTCCATTTCTTTGAAAAAATTGGATGGGATTTTGATAGGCATTGCATTAAATGTGTAGATAGCTTTAGGTAGCATAGACATTTTCACAATATTTATTCTTCCAATCCATGAGCATGGAACATTTTTCCATTTCTTTGTGTCTTCCTCAATTTCTTTCATGAGTACTTTATAGTTCTCTGAGTATAGATTCTTTGCCTCTTTCGTTAGGTTTATTCCTAGGTATCTTATGGTTTTGGGTGTAATTGTAAATGGGATTGACTCCTTAATTTCTCTTTCTTCTGTCTTGTTGTTGGTGTAAAGAAATGCAACTGATTTCTGTGCATTGATTTTATATCCTGACACTTTACTGAATTCCTGTACAAGCTCTAGCAGTTTTGGAGTGGAGCCTTTTGGGTTTTCCACATATAGTAT
>ML104106.1:0-17864 GCA_003697995.1 Taxidea taxus jeffersonii
TTTTTTTTTAAGATTTTATTTATTTATTTGACAGAGATCACAAGTAGGCAGAGAGGCAGGCAGAGAGAGAGAGAGAGGAGAAAGCAGGCTCCCCGCGGAGCAGAAAGCCCAATGCGGGGCTCGATCCCAGGACCCTGGGATCATGACCTGAGCCAAAAGCAGAGACTTTAACCCACCGAGCCACCCAGGCACCCCTAAAGAGAAACATTCTTAGGGAGTGGTAATATCATGTGTAAAGGCCCTGAGGCAGGATAGGAATAGATGCCTTTGGGGAATTGAAAGGTAATTGCTGGTGAAGGACTGAAAAAGTGACAGGAGCTGTGGTTAACAGTTTAGTCTAGAAAAGTAGGTGGGAGATTAGATCCACAGGGCCTTGTAGAGATCTTAAGATTCATAGGCAAAAAACTTCTGCTGATAAGACATATAGAGAAGGAATTAAAATAGCAATACTTTAATTTCCTGTTGATATTTCATTTATATACAGTTTACTGGTCTTAAGTATACAGTTTGGGCACCTGGGTCACTCAGTCATTAAGCGTCTACCTTTGGCTCAGGTCATTATTCCAGGGTGCTGGGATCGAGCCCCATGTTGGGCTCCCTCTTCCGCGGGAAGCCTGCTTCTCCTTCTCCCACTCCCCCTGCTTGTGTTGCCTCTCTTGCTATGTCTCTCTGTCAAATTAAAAAAAAAAAAGTCGTTAAGTATACAGTTTGATGAGGTTTTGTTTTATTTTTTTTTTAAATAGGCTCCAAAACAGGATTGAACTCACAACCCTGAGTTCAAGACCTGAGACAAGATCAAGAGTTGGATGCTTAGCCCATGGAGCCACCCAGACACCCAGGTTTATGAGTTTGACATAGGCATAAACTCCTGTAATCTGTTTCCAATCAAGACATAGAACTCCAGGTGTGTTTCTAACAAACTCAATGTGATGTCTGTGCTGCAGATCCAGGGTTCATACTTTGAGAACTACTGGTCTAGATGATAAAATAAAAAATGTGTCATAAATAGTTTCTAGAAGTTTATTCATTCAGTAAACATTTCCTTTAATTACCGACTGTTTGCCAGGCATTTTCTAGGTGTTGGGGATTCAAAAAGAATTAAAACCTTCCACCTCTTCTCTAGTAACTTATAGTCTGATAGGGGAGGCCTAGGTAAGCCAAAGGGGTATTTCTAGTTGTCTGAGAAAGTCTGCTCACTAAATAATGGACAAGATTTTTATTTATTTATTTGACAGAAAGAGATCACAGGTAGGCAGAGAGACAGGCAGAGAGAGAGAAAGGGAAGCAGGCTCCCTGCTGAGCAGAGATTCCCAGGACCCTGGGATCATGACCTGAGCTGAAGGCAGAGGCTTTAACCCACTGAGCCACCCAGGCACACCTGGACAAGATTTTTTTTTTTTTTAAGATTTTATTTATTTATCAGAGAGAGAGAGAGAGAGAGAGAGAGCGAACGAGCACAGGCAGACAGAGTGACAGGCAAAGGCAGAGAGAGAGGGAGAAGCAGGCTCCCTGCCGAGCAAGGAGCCTGATGTGGGACTTGATCCCAGGACGCTGGGATCATGACCTGAGCTGAAGGCAGCCGCTTAACCAACTGAGCCACCCAGGCGTCCCTTAAAAAGTCTTTAAAAAAAAAAGATTTTAAGGGCGCCTGGGTGGCTCAGTGGGTTAAAGCCTCTGCCTTTGGCTCAGGTCATGATCCCAGAGTCCTGGGATCGGGCCCCGAATCGGGCTCTCTGCTCAGTGGGGAGCCTGCCTCCTCCTCTCTCTCTGCCTTCTTCTCCATCTACTTGTGATCTCTGTCAAATAAATAAAAATCTTAAAAAAAAAGATTTTATTTATTTATTTGACAAGAGAGAGAGAGAGAGAAAGAGAGTACAAGCAGGGGGAGAGGGAGAAGTAGACTTCTTGCTGAGCCAGGAGCCTAATGTGGGACTCAATCCCAGGACCCTGGGATCATGACCTGAGCCGAAGACAGACGCTTAACCAACTGGGCCACCCAGGTGCCTCTAAATAAATAAAATCTAAAAAAAAAAAAAAAAACTATAACCAACAGGACTCAGTAATTCATGGAATGTAAGGGTGAAGAGGGAGGCATAGCATGACTCAGGTTTAGAGTCTGGCTGACTTCCTGGTTGATGATATCTCTAAATAAGACAGGGAACATAGGAGGAGAAGCAGGTGGAATTTTTAGCTTTAAGCATTGAGCAGATAGACATGTAATTTTATTTCTCCCCAAATCTAAATATAGTCTCCAAGGGCAAATGCAAATGACAATGGTCTATTGTTAGTGTAAGGGAAGAGTTAGTTCAAAAAATGGAGATGATTCTAATGTCTTGTCCTTTTAAAAGAGTCTTGTGTGAGCATTAAATAAGACAGTATGTGTGGAAGAGTTTGAAATATTATTGCATGGAAAATTGTGAAATGATATATTAATTTTGATTCATGAAATAAAAGATTGCTCTTGCTTTAAAAACCAGCCTTGATTTTAAAAATAGCATCATTTTATATGCAATTTCCCCCTTATACAATTTTGAAAAAAAAAAAGTATGAAGTGTGAAGAAAAAGATAATTGTAATTATAAATGACTATCTTCTGAGACTCTCAGTGCCCTTTTCAAATGTAAATCAAAACCAACAATGTCCCAGGCGCCTGGACTCAGTGGGTTAAGCAGGTGTCTTCAGCTCGGGTCAGGATCCCTGGGTCCTGGGATGGAGCCCCACACTGGGCTCCCTGCTCAGCGGGTGTCTGCTTCTCTCTCTCTCTTTGCCTCTGCCTCTCCCCCTGCTCCTGCTCTCTTTCAAATACATAAATAAAATCTTAAAAACAAAAAACAAAACAAAACAAAAAACGAGTGATGTCCCTACTTGAAAACACTAAGAGAAAAAGAATCAAGAAAGTTGAACTAATAATTAACATTCATCAAAGGCTTGCTATATACAAGACACACTGCAGGATATGTTTCATTTAATCTTCACAACATCCTTGCTCCTCTATTTTACAGATGAGGGAGATGGGATGGAGAAATGAAATTACTAGCTCAGCACAGAGGTGGTGAGTGGTGGAGTTAGGTATGAACGCACACGGCCTAGCTGTATGTACTGAGCTCTTCAACCCTGTGCCATATGGCTTCCTACTGTGTCATCAACATGTTTATCCCTGGGGGGGATGGACCCGAGTAATATTCTTTATTTCTCTCTTTCTGCTTCTCTGTATTTTTGGTAGTAAGCATACATTACTTTGAGGTTATGAGAAAAGGATTATTTTAATTTAAAAAGCAATCAGATAAATGAAATTTATTTTATTTTATTTTTTAAAGATTTTATTTATTTATTTGACAGACAGAGATCACAGGTAGGCAGAGAGACAGGCAGAGAGAGAGGAAGGGAAGCAGGCTCCCTGCCGAGCAGAGATCCCAGGACCCTAGAATCTGAATGAGGACCTGATGACCTGAGCTGAAGGCAGAGGCTTTAACCCACTGAGCCACCCAGGCGCCCCTGAAATTTATTTTAAATAGCCCAATTCTCATTCAGTCCCTGAAAAGAACACCTCTCTATCTAACTCTGATTTGAAGCATTAGGTACATTGCTGTTCAAAGACCGAGTTTTGTCTGGTGCGTGGTTCATGGTGTGTGCTTAATTCTCTGAAAAATAGACAACGGTTATTGCCGGGTTAATTAACTGTCATTATCTTAGAGTCTGGACTATTACAGATAAATGTGCAATTCTGAAATAAAACTTTAGCTGTCGAAGCCAGAGAAAAAGGAGTGTGGGGTTTTTTGTTTTGGTTTTTTTGTTTGTTTGTTTTTAACATTTGTAACCTTTAAATGTCTGAAAAATTGTTAATCAAGCTTAAGAAATTCTCTATTATCTACAAGTTAAAGTCAGCCCTCACAGTCCCGAGATTGGATGTTTAAAAGAAATGAGAGATTAGCCTCTTCGAAGTGCAAAACTGCCTTTCTAATTCTCTTTGTGAGTATTCAGTTTTTCTCTTTCCCGTGTTCATCTTGGTTTGTTATTGTATGATGTCTCAGGGGCATTACTTTGTTGGATCAGATAGTGCTGTTTTTGTTGGAATAAGGCAACATCAGGGATGTTTTTCTGTTGAAAGGATAATTAGATAGATTAAATTACGTGGACTTTGCAAAACAACATGAGGCACTTAAAGGGAAACAAAAAACATAACAAAAAACCCCTTTAATACAGGTTATGCCTGGATCCCCTGAACTTGACACTAATCCTCCATTGGTACATACAATGAAGGCACGGAAAGAAATAGACTTTAATGCAAATACGCTTTATACAAAATTACTTGCTGCTTTTGGTTCAAAGATACGTATGTATTTAAAAGTGTCTGAGACAGAACGTTGAATAGGTTTAAGGTACACAGCAGTTTTTTTTTCAAATGAATATGAGTAAAAATAAATGTTTTTAAAAAGGAATAGGAACTGAATCAGAAACTGTACCTTCTGAATTTACTCCAATGGGTTCTTACTTTATTTTATTTCTTCAATAAAACAAAAAGTGACTTCTGGTTCTTAGGACAAAGACTTGTTGGAGCTAAGTTCAAGCATCCAGAAGGCTCAGAGTGAAGACTGCAAGTTGAGGTTTTGATGAGTTAACTGTAAATGAATCAGAATCACAGGGATTATGTGCACATGAGTTTAAATGTGCAGAGGAAAGATACTCAGTTAAAAGCTCAGAGGCATTCTAGGGGCGCCTGGGTGGCTCAGCGGGTTAAACCTCTGCCTTCGGCTCAGGTCACAATCTCAGGGTCCTGGGATCTGGGTCCTGGGATGGAGCCCAGCATCAGGCTCTCTGTTCAGTGGGGAGCCTGCTTTCCCCCCGCCTCTTTGCCTGCCTCCCTACCTACTTGTGATCTCTCTCTGTCAAATAAATAAATAAAATATTAAAAAAAAGCTCAGGGGCATTCTAAAACTCAAATACTTGAAATGTTTGAGATTTGAGGTATGCATTAATGAAACCATGGCTATCCATCTCCAGGGTAAATGTGATAATATGGCAAATGTGGAAATGTGGATAACTTTGTTTTTCCATTCAACATTTTATAAATCTTATGCCCATGACTAAGGATGCTAGAGGGGCGCCTGGGTGGCTCAGTCAGTTAAGCACCTGCCTTCCACTCAGGTCATGATCCCCCAGTGTCCTGGGATCGATGGAGCCCTGCGTCAGGTTTCCTGCTCTCCAGGGAGTCTGCTTCTCTCTCTGCCCCTTTTCTCACTTCTTCTCTTAATCTCCCCACCCCAAATAAATAAATAAAAATCTTAAAAAAAAAAAAAAAAGAGAGAATAAGGATACTGTGTTAGTCAAGGTTCTCCAGAGAAATGAAACCAATATAGAGAGAAATAGAAAGAATTTGGGGGAGAGTTAAGGAATTGGTTCACTCAGTTATGGAGACTGGAAAGTTTAGTCTGCAGTTCAAGTTCAAAGGCCATCTGCTGGCAGAATTTCCTCTCACTTCCTGGAGGAAAATCTTTTGTTCTACTCAGGCCTTCAGGTGATTGGTTGAGGCCCACCCACATTATGGTGGGCATTCTCCTTTATTCAAAATCCATTGATTTATTTTTAAAAAAAATTTTTTTTAAGATTTTATTTATTTATTTGACAGACAGAGATCACAAGTAGGCAGAGAGAGAGGAGGAAGCAGGCGGTCTGCAGAGCAGAGAACCCGATGCGGGGCTCGATCCCAGGACCCTGGGATCATGACCTGAGCCGAAGGCAGAGGCCTTAACCCACTGAGCCACCCAGGCGCCCCGCAAAATCCATTGATTTAAATGTTAATGTCATCCAAAACACCGTTACACAAGCATCCAGAATTTTGTTTGACTATATATCTGAGCACTGTAGCCCAGCCAGATTGATACATAAAATTAATCATCACAGATATCGAGTTGGCTGATTTTTGTCTTCGTGATAAAGCAATGCCATTTCAGATGAATAGATAAAATCCACCAGCAAACTTTTAGAGCTGGAAAGGTCACAGGAGACCTTCCAATGGTACTTCTCAGTGGGGATGCAATTAGCATTGGGGGCCAGAGTAATTTTTGTATGTGTGCCATTGCCCCAACCATGGAAGAGCATTTACCACCCCTCCCTAACCTCTGGTTGTAAATACCTCTCCTAATCAATGCACCAACCACAAAACCATCCCAAAGATTTCCGAACACTCTAAGGTGGGCATAACACTCTTCACTAAGAATTATCCTCTACTCTCTCTTTTTTTTTTTTAAGATTTTATTTATTTGTCAGAGAGAGAGAGAGAGAGCGGGAGCGAGCGCAGGCAGACAGAGTGGAAGGCAGAAGCTGAGGGAGAAGCAGGCTCCCTGCTGAGCAAGAAGCCAGATGTGGGACTTGATCCCAGGACACTGGGATCATGACCTGAGCCGAAGGCAGCCGCTTAACCAACTGAGCCACCCAGGCGTCCCCTCTACTCTCTTTTTGAGTAGGAAATATATTTGACAAGGTTACCTTTTTAGTATATCTCATATGTAGACTATTCCTCTTTTTTCTGACTTGACAGTATAATTAATTGTATCAGATTATTTCATAGCAAATAATATGTGACTCTATAATTACACTACCTAAAATAGGTTTAAAATGAAAACTCTCGTTAGTATAACAAGTTATACTGTACAAAAATGGTAAGGATTTCAGCCATAAAACTACCAGGATTTGATTAACACATGTATGTATTTTTGGTATTAAATTAAAAGCATGGATAAGTTTAAAAAAACAATAATGCGGCTTTGAAAAACTTTTTGAAAAACTAATTGGAGAAGCATTAATTCAAAGCTTGTATACATGAACATACTGAATGTGACCATCCATTCTGTGTCCCTTCTGAAAGGGAGCATTTTTGGAGTGACAGTTAGCTTTATTTTGGTTAACTAAACCTCACTCTTTAGTATGAACTTAGATGTTACTTGCTACAGGAAGTGGTCACCAGGCAAATGTACTTCATTGACATTTCCTATGCTTCTGCTCACAGAAATCATCCTCATAAACTATAGTTGGCCTTTCCACCTCCCTCACTGAACTAAAGGCTCTGTGAGGTCAGGAACTGTGTAAAGATGGTTTGCCTGCCTTTGTACTCTCAACATGGAGTCAAAAGTCTGGCACATAGTAGAAGCTCAATAAATCTATGTTGGATCAGTGAATGAGGAGCAGCACAAAGAAAGCAAACTTCTATCTTTATTGAAAACTATGTACATTATTTTCCACTGTAAAGCCTAGGGAATAGTAATATTTTATCATCTGTGTGTTCTACCACTCCTCAGCATTGCACCGGGCATGCCTAGTGTCTCTCATGCTTTATCGAAGTATAATTTATATACAATAAAGTGCCTTCATTTAAAGTACACAGCTCAGGGGCGCCTGGGTGGCTCAGTGGGTTAAGCCTCTGCCTTGGCTCAGGTCATGATCTCAGGGTCCTGGGATGGAGCCCTGCATCGGGCTCTCTGCTCAGCGACGAGCCTATTCTCCCCCCACCCCCACTCTGCCTGCCTCTCTGCCTACTTGTGATCTCTCTGTCAAACAAACAAACAAACAAACAAATAAATAAATAAATAAAATCTTAAAAAAAAAATAAAGTACAAAGCTCAGTGAGTTTTGATGGCAGTGTTACTCCTGCCACCAAGACATAGAACACTTCCATCATCCCAGAAGTTCCCTTTGAACATATCTTCCCCTCTCCACCTGCAACCTAGGTAAACAGACTTGCTTCCCATCACTATAGATTAGTTTGCCTTTTCTCAAATTTTATATAAATGCTTATGTCATTTGCTCCTTTTTATTGCTGAGTATTTTATTAAAGGAATATGTAATAATTTGTTTACCCATTTCCTGTTGATGGACAATTGGGTTGTTTATATTTGGGGGCTATTATGTGAATAAAGCTGCTGTGGACATTCATGGACAAGTCTTTGTATGGACATATTTTTAAATTTCTCATGGGCAAATTGCCTAGGAGTGGAATTCTGGGTTATATGGCAAGTATATGTCTAATTTAATAAGGGACTATCAAACCATTTTCAAAGTGGCTGTACCGTATTTTTATTACCACCATCCACATATGAGAATTCTATTTGTTTTACATACTTCCCAGCAGTTGGTATTGTCAGTCTTTTTAATTTTAGCCATTTTGGTGGTTATGTGGTAGTATCTTACTATGGTTTTAATGCCCATTTCCCCGAAGACCAATGATGTTGAATATTCATTGATTATCCATATATCTTCTTTAGTGAAGTGTCTGTTCAAGTCTTCAGATTTTTAAAAAGTTGTTTGCCCTTTCTTTTATTGAGTTGAAGAGTTCTTTATATAGTCTAGATACAAATCTATTGGCTGATATACATAAAATGTTTTCCCTATTCTATGACAATTTTTTCATTTTCCTAATGATGTCTCTTAAGTAGCAAAAGTTTATTAACTTTGATTAAGTTCAAATTATCAATTCTAAAATGATTTCTTCTTTTTTTTGGTTCTGTCTGAGGTCACAAAGATTTTTCTCCTATTTCCTTCTAAAAGTTTTATTGTTTTAGCTTTTACATGTAGATCTATATGAAATTTTTTAAATAATTTTTTAATTTTTTTATAAAGATATAATGTATTATTAGCCCCAGGGGTACAGGTCTGTGAATCACCAGGTTTACACACTTCACAGCACTCACCATAGCACATACCCTCCCCAATGTCCATAACCCCACCATCCTCTCCCTACCCTCCCTCCCCCGGCCACCCTCAGTTTGTTTTGTGACATTAAGAGTCTCTTATGGTTTGTCTCCCACCGGATCCCATCTTGTTTCATTTATTCTTTTCCTGCCCCCCAAACCCCCCATGTTGCATCTCCACTTCCTCATATCAGAGAGATCATATGATAGTTGTTTTTCTCTAACTGACTTATTTCACTAAGCATAATACCCTCTAGTTCCATCCATGTCGTTGCAAATGGCAAGATTTCATTTCTTTTGATGGCTGCATAGTATTCCATTGTATATATATACCACCTCTTCTTTATCCATTCATCTGTTGATGGACATCTAGGTTCTTTCCATAGTTTGGCTATTGTGGACATTGCTGCTATAAACATTCAGGTACACGTGCCCCTGCGGCTCACTATGTTTTATCTTTAGGGTAAATACCCAGTAGTGCCATTGCTGGGTTGTAGGGTAGCTCTATTTTCAACTTTTTGAGGAACCTCTATGCTGTTTTCCAGAGTGGTTGCACCAGCTTGCATTCCCACCAACAGTGTAGGAAGGTTCCCCTTTCTCCGCATCCTCACCAGCATCTGTCATTTCCTTGACATTGTCACTTCCTTCATTGTTAATTTTAGCCATTCTGACTGGTGTGAGGTGGTATCTCATTGTGGTTTCTATATGACATTTTGAGTTAATCTTTACATATGATGTAAGATGAAGACTGAGGTTTGATTTTTTTTTTTTGCATATGTATATCCAGCGGTTCCAACACAATTTATTGGAAAGACTTCTCTTTCCCCATTGAATGCCTTCTCACCTTTGTCAAAAATTAACTGACGACTAATGTGTGGTTCTTCTTCCAGGCTTTCTATTTTATTTCATTGGTCTGTATGTCTATCCATTCACCAGTACAACACTATCTTCATTACTCAAGCTTTACAGTAAATCTTGAAATCGGGTATTGTTTGTCCTGAACTTTGTTCTTTTCTTCATATGTTTCTTTTGTCATTTTAATGTTTAAAGATTTTAATGTTTAAAGATTTTAATGTTCAAAGAAATGTTTTAAGATCATCCCAAAGATGATCTTACTTAACAGGACCAAGCATAATCCTGCTTCTTTTCATATCCCCTGATGCCTTAAAGTATCTATAGAGCTACAGAAATAAAAGATCATGCTTTCCTTACTCTGTTATATCCAGTTTCTTCCCTGTCCCAGGAGAATACTCTATGCTTTGACCAGGAGATTTTTTTGACTTACCAATGGCTAAAACTTATGGGGTTTTCTTTATGATTTAATTTTTTTTAAGCAATCTCTACACATAATGTGGGGCTTGAACTCATAATCCTGAGATCAAGAGTCACATGTTCTACTGACTGAGTCAGACTGGCACCCCTAAAACTTACTTGTTTAAAAAAAAAAGATTTTAGGGGCACCTGGGTGGCTCAGTTGGTTGGGCGGCTGTCTTCAGCTCAGGTCATGATCCTGGAGTCCCAGGATCATATCCCACAGCGGGCTCCCTGCTCGGCAGGGAGTTTGCATTTCCCTCTGACCTCTCCCTCTCATTCTCATTCTCTCTCTCTCTATTTTTCAAATAAATAAATAAAACCTTTAAAAATTAAAAAAATAAAAAACTTAAAAAAGATTTTATTAATTTATTTGGGAGAGGGGGGAGGAAGAGAGAAAGAGAGCATGCACGTGCATTTGAATTGGAGGAAGGGCAGAGGGAAAGAGAGAATCTCAAGCACACCCCACCCTGAGCCTGGAGTCTGATGCAGAGCTTGATCCCAGGTCCCTGAGATCACGACCTGAGCTGAAATCAACATTGGACGCTCAACCGATTGAGCCACCCAGGTGCCCCCCTAAAACTTGGTTTTAATAGAAAACGTGGTAGGTCATGAGATGGATAAATGGGGTACTTATATACATGCACGGGTTAACTGCAACAAGAGGAATCCTGTGCAATGTTACAAAAATTATTTGGGGATGAAAATCATAATAAACGGTCACTCCTGGGTGGCTCAGTCAGTTAAGTGTCTGCCTTCTGCTCAGGTCATGATCTCACGGTCCTGGGATTGAGTTCTGCATCTGGGCTCCTTACTCAGTGGGGAGCCTGCTTCCCCCTCTGCCTGCAGCTCTCCCTGCTTGTGCTGTCTCTCTCTCTTCCCCTCTGACAAATAAATAAATAAATGATCTTTAAAAAAAAAAAAAGAAAACTACAATAGATGAAACATGTCCTTATTACCCATAAGCTTAAGTCTAAACTTGTTTACCCAGCATTCTTGTCTCATGAAGCCTTCATATATGTGATGCTCCAGGAAAACTGTTCAACACCTGTGCTCTATAGCTTCCTTATCTGTATGCTCTGATGCTGCCATCTCCTGAATGCCTTTACCCTCATCTCAGAATATCTCAATTTTCTCCTTCTACAAAGTTTTTTGCAATCTTCTCAACCAAAAGTAATTGTGCCCTCTCTAGATCTCTCTTAACACTAATTTTTATCTCCGTATTGTATTTATCTTAGGAACACAATAGCTTACATTTATTGATTACTATGTGCCAGACATTGTGCTTAGTACTTAACATACATTGTCATTTTTAATCATCATAGAAACATGATAAGGTAGACATTATTATGATTGAATTGACAGATGAGGAAATTGAGTCACAAAGAGATTAAGTAACATACTCCAGGCCACATGATTAGTACATTTTAGTGTTAAGATTCTAAGTTCAGACTCCAGGGTCGTTGTTCCTAACTAATATGCTGTTCTGTTCCAGATAGTGCTTATTTGAGGCAGTTGGGTGGCTCAGTGGGTTAAGCCTCTGCCTTCGGCTCAGGTCATGATCCAAGCAAGGGTCCTAGGATCAAGTCCCACATCCAGCTCCCTGCTCAGTGGGGAGTCTCCCTTTCCCCTCCATCTGCCTCACTCCCTGCTCATGCTGTCTCTCTCTCTGTCAAATAAACAAATAAAATCTTTAAAAAAAAAAAAAAAAAAGGAAACAACAAATAGTGCCTATATTGCTGGCCTCTCAGAAACTCTGGTACACTACCAAAGGCTATCAATAGTCCTATTTGCACATGGCCAACTAGAATACTGGAAGAAATGCTGAAGACTTTAACATTGCTTCGAGGCCCCACAGATATCATAAATTAAAAACCCTTGAACATAGAAAGATGTAGGAAGACAACCTTCAGTTCCTGAGGAGGATGCCCCGGACAGGATGGGAAGTGACGCTTTTCTTTGCCTCTTGATACAAATTCTGTAAGGTTTTGAGTTGGCACAGTTGGTGTCACTAAAATAGCCTTCCGTTCCAGTCCTTGGGGAATTTGGTAAAACTTCTTTGTCAAGAAAAGCTACAATATAGGAAGAGCTAGGCTACATTTTGGTCTTTCTTTTTAAAAATATAATTTGTTTTGAATAATGAAAGTAACACATGTACATTTTGTATAATTTGGAAAATAACAAGAAAACCACAAAGAAGAAAAGTCTTCTATAATTCTACCACCCGAGGAAACCACCATTAATATTTGAGTCTTCTATTCTTCTAGCCTTTTTTTTTTTTGAACCTACAACATGAATATACACATATTTGGAAAAATGTAATGATACCATATTATGGTTTTGTAGGCAATTTTTATAAGAGCATATGGTGAATATTTTCCTAAAACATCATTTTAATGGATCCATAGTAATAAACCATAGGGATAGCCATAATTTAATTAACCCACCTAAATTGTTCAGCATTTAAATTGTTTCCGATCTTTTCATATTTATGCAAATATATGTTTATATCAGCCTATGATTATTTCCTGAAGGTGGGGAGAGGCTAAATCCTCATGCAAAGTTACATTTCACTCTGGTGAAGTTGTATAAGTTAACACATGTGGAGCTGGGTTCCTATTTGATGACTAAAGGATCTGTAATTCTGGGGTACCTGAGTGGCTCAGTTGGTTAAACAACATCTGCCTTTGGCTCAGGTCATGATCCCAGGGTCCTGGGATCGAGTCCCACATCAGGCTCCCTGCTCAGCGGGGAGCCTGCTTCTCTCCCACTCCCCCCTGCTTGTGCTCTCTCTCTTTGACAAATAGATAAATATAATTTTTTTTAAAAGTCTATAATCCCTTAGGGGCCAGATCCTAAAGGGTTGCCAGAATTGGAGGGGCAGATCCCTCCACTGGGAGCTGGAAGAGCAGGGGTTCCAAGCAACAATGAGAAAATACCAACCAAGGTTTTCAACTTTCATACCAGAACACTAACTTCGGGAAAAAAAAAAAAAAAAAAGAACACTAACTTTGCCATATGCCACCTGTTTCTTGGTCTATACCTCAAAGTCCACGGATCAACAACACAAAATATATGTACTTCAAGTTCTCAACAGTGATGTTAGCCCTAACCCAGCTAATTAGCTGTGCCATACCCCTGCCCTGGGCTGGATGATTTGTGGGCAGAATCCACTTCTGATTCATCCTGATATCTCCTGTGCCTTCACACTCAATATTTTCTGAATGAATGAAATCAATTCTATTTTCTGTTTACTACCTTAATTTAGTTGACCTTTTTAGGGCCTTTCAAGAAGGTAAGCTCCAGGAGTTATCACAGGGATTGAGACTTTACCTGCGGTGAGAATAGAATTGGACCAAATGAAACCATTTTGACAGGTTGGAGCTTCTGGGCAGAGATCTCTTGCCCAGGCCCACTAATCTACCTAAGTAAAGAAATCTTGAAATAATCATGCTTAAACCCACATTTGGAATCTATTCAACTGCAACACACTTGTATAACTTGGTTTTACAGTATATATATCAAAGTTTTTAAAAAAATCCCTGTTCATATCAGCAGGAGAAATGTACTATTTCAACAAGATTGGGGTTGAAACTTGGTGACCAAGTTCTATTCTTTCAGGTCAAATTCCAGTAAAACAGTTTTCACTATCACAAGATGGATTATAGTGAAAAATTTTCCAAGCTTTTGCAGACCCATAATAATAATGTTTTGCCAACATCCACTATAAAAAATGTTTTGTCAGTATGTACTTATCTCTAACACTCACTTATGCCACGCTCCTGAGAATCACATGGAATCTCTGTCACAGACAGTACATTTGCATAAATAAAGAAGATTATGTGGGGTAAAGCAAGGCCTTCAGATGTCCCATAGTTTTCTCTCTAATGATTATAGTACAGAAAAGATACTATATCGTTTCTGATGCCTTTATTTTTTTTTAAGATTTCATTTATTTATTAGAGAGAGTGTGTGTGAGTGAGAGAGCACAAGCAGAGGAAGCAGCAGAGGGAGAGGGAGAAGCAGACTCCCTAGTGAGCAGAGAGCCTGATATGGGGCTCAATCCCAGACCCCGGGGTCATAACCTGAGTAGAAGGCAGAGGCTTAACCCACTGAGCCACCCAAGTGCACCATCTGATGCCTTTACTATGAAAGTCCCCAGAGCTTGTACCCTTATGCAAGCAAAGAGTTAATGTTTGCCTGTGAATACTAAAGGATGGGGTTGGGGTTTTAGGTTAGGTGTTAATAAAGACCGGGGTTTTAAGGTAATGGGTTTTTTTTAACTTCTCTGAGCCTGTGTTTCCTACTGTGTCAAAAGCAGGGGAAAAGGGAGAGTTGCAAGAGACTGATTGTACTAGCATCATTTCTTTCCTACTTCTGTTTTCTTGGCTTTGCTAGTTGGCAAGTCATAAGAAATTTGGAGCCAGCATGGTAGAATGAAGATCTGTGGTATTTGGGGGAGACTAGCGTGTAAAGCCTATTTCTGCTATTTAAAACCTGTGAAATCGGGCACCTGGGTGGCTCAGTGGGTTAAGCCTCTGCCTTCAGCTCAGGTCATGATCTCAGGGTCCTGGGATCAAGGCCCACATCCTGCTCTCTGCTCAGCGGGGAGCCTGCTTCCCCCCCCCCCTCTCTGCCTGCCTCTCTGCCTACTTGTGATCTCTGTCTGTCAAATAAATTTTTTAAAAACCTTAAAAAAAAATAAAAACTGTGAGGGGCGCCTGGGTGGCTCAGTGGGTTAAAGCCGCTGCCTTCGGCTCGGGTCATGATCCCAGGGTCCTGGGATCGAGCCCCGCATCGGGCTCTCTGCTCTGCGGACAGCCTGCTTCCTCCTCTCTCTCTCTGCCTCTCCGCCTACTTGTGATCTCTGTCTATCAAGTAAATAAATAAAATCTTTATAAAAAAAAAATAAATAAAAACTGTGAAACCTTGGGTTAAGTCATCTAAATGAGCCTAAGTTACCGATACTATGGAATTCTGATAACATCTGCCTTAAATAGCTTATATGAGTTGCAAATAAGATGAAATTACTTGAATCCTTGTTGTCCAGTTTATTTAATTTTCAAATGTTCATGAAAGGCCTTTTCTTCTTTGCTTGGCTCCTTTTCCTCCACCTATTACATATCTGCCCCCCTTTCTTAGAGTTCTGCCATACCTTCCTTTTGTTTTATCAGTGAATATGTAACCCTCAGGTGACCTATTCTCTTCTCATAGCTTCAGCTATTAAATATATGTTGATGTCTGCTAGTGGTGTGTACCACTCTTGTTGAACTTTAGATCTACATATTATACTGCCTATTGGAAATGACTATCTCAGAAGGTCAAGGTCAAGTTTGGTCTGCATATAATTTTAAAACTTTGAATTAGTTCTCAACATTTCAAAATTGAAGTAGGTCTCTGGTTTGCCTGGAGAGAGCAAACGCATAGTGGCACTGAGGCCATGTTCTGGCAAAGTAAAATCAACCAGTACCTGGGGCTGCTCATCCCCTATAGCTGGACACAGGTCGCCTCACACCTCACACTCCAGTTCACCTCAGGCCCTATCCAGCCAGCTGTACTCATGGTAGGTATTTGAGTTTGCCACCCTGCAAGTTAAGGAATTAATTAAATGGATGAAAGAATAACCCAATGGAATAATTAAATGGATTAAGGAATAACTCAACGATCAAGTGACCAGGACCGAAATTACCTCACCTGACCGTGAACTCCTTCGGACGTGTCTGAAAGAGTGCCTTTGCTTGGATGCAGAGCTCTGTATTTATGAATGTTCATAAGTAGAAAGTATTTGCCTAAAGACCTGCAGTGAATTCCTTGTAGTTTACTGATTAGGTTGTGAGCTTTTTCATACATATGTTTCCTTTTGCTTAAAATACCCTCTTCTTCCTAATTCATCCGTTTCTCTTAGCTCATCCTTCAAAATTTAGCTTCCCGGGAAAACTTCCCTCATCCCCCAAACTTGATTTGGTTGCACTTTTCCCCACATCTGTAGAATGCTTCTTTTATCATAGTCTCCAATATAGATTTTGTTCTAAAATGTGTTCTGTGATCTTTTATTCGAACACGACTGGGAACTTCTTGACGGCAGGTTACGTGTTGAGTTTTATTCCTATCCTATAGGCCTCTTTTCACTTCCTCATAGAGGTCTCTTTGTATACCCAGTGTCAGGCATGCAGAAGGCTTGCAACAAATACTGGAGGGATCAATGATTGAAATTCTCCATCAACAGACTGTATATGATTTGCTTTCTGTTGCCCTGTCAGCAATAATTTTGTCAGTGGTGGTATATAGATGGACCAGGTCTGATTTATTACCTTAAATGATCAATTTATTTACAGTTTGTGCTGTAAAGTATTTTTTTGATATGCTAAATGTTGGAGAATAGGAGAAACAAAGAAAGTGCAGGTCTAAACTCTTAAGTCTTAAGTGGGGCCCAAAGTTGTTAAAAGGCAGCCACTTCTCTCTTCTGGGAAAACACAGTGCCAGAATATTTAATTTAGCTACACATTCTCATGAGCATCTGTAACATCTGATTATCAAATAAATGACTCAGAGTAAGTTGGTATTGGGCTTACATAAAGTGGGGAGGGAACTGCTATAATTACTAAGTGAAGACATACTGATGTCATTAATTTGCCCATGTAAGATGTTAGTGGGAAATAAATTGAGATGAAATGCAAGGGTGACCTAATAACTTATTATTACCTTTTAAACCTTGGTTAATATCACCATTACAATCTACTTATTAACCGTATATACCCCTACATTTACATCCTTAAATTCATTCCCACCCTTGGTATCACAGAAGGATCTTTGGTTTTGTTCATTCCTGCCACAGAGCTCCTGAAACCCTTGGTATTTCTTGGGATAAGAGTGATAGGAGTGTCTTTTAATGAGGCCAGTCTTGGCGAGCCTCTACATAGCTTTAGCAAGGGAAACCAGGAAGACCAAACCTAGTTTAGAAACTTGGAAATTTCAGCCCTACATCCTGAGAGGGGAAAGGGGTTGGAGATTAAGTATAATCACCAACACCCAGTGATTTAGTCAGTCATGCCTACGTAATGTAACCTCCATAAAAACCCATCAACAACAAGGTCCAGAGAGTTTCCAGGCTGGAGAACACCTCTAAGGGCTAGGGGCATGGCACATCCCAACTACACAGGAACAGAAGCTCCTGCGCTTGGGACCTTTCCAGACCTCATGCTATGTACCTCTGCATCTGGCTGTTCATTTGTATCCTTAATAGTAAACCTGTGAATGTAAGTAATGTGCTTTCTTAAGTCCTGTGAGCCATTTTAGCAAAACGTTCAACCTGAGGAGAGGGTCATGGGAATCCTCCATTTATGTCTGGTGGGTCCAAAGCACAGGTGGTCTGGGGCTTGTGATGGGCACCTGGAAGTGGAGGCAGTCTCTTGGGGGCTGAGCCCTTTCACTTAGGAAATCTGATATTAACTCCAAGGAAATAGCACCAGAATTGTTGGTCACCCAGCTGGTGTCGGAGAATTAGGGAGGTCGGTAGTGTTGGGAAAGACACTGGATATGTGATATCAGGAGGACAAAATCTCTCGTGCCCTTGATCGTTAGGTTGATCACATCATGCTGATCGTTAGCAGTACTGCTAAGTTACTCTAAACGGTCCCTCTAAATCTGTATGTCAATTCCTTTTCCCCATTGCCTTTCATGCAACATTATTCACTTGCTCCACAAATATTAAAATCCTGTTATATGCCAGACCTATGCTGGGACCTAGGGAATAGTGGGAAGCAAAACCAGATATGAGTCCCCACTCTCAGGAGCCTAGTGATAAAAACAGATATCCATCAAAGAACCACATATATATATATATATATATATATATATATATATATATATA
>ML104106.1:17964-61155 GCA_003697995.1 Taxidea taxus jeffersonii
ATATATATATTTACAACTGTGGTAAATGCTGAAAGTGAGAGGTATAAGATGCTCTGATTGTTCTCATCAGAAAAAGCATGACACACTTTCCTAAGGAAGCTGGAATCTAAAGACCTGTAGGAGGAGAACTAAGTGAAGGTGTAGGAGTGGGCAAACTTAGACCTTGCTTCTTGCAAAGTCTTCTGAGACTGATGATTCTTTTTCTTCTCCCTCTTCTTTCAGCACCCTCCTCCTCTAGATTTCCACCTCCCCCCCAACAATTTGGCTTCTATTAAGAGCCTCTCAGAATACACCCAGAACAGCATCAGAAGAAAACATTTCATAAGGCTTCTCTTTTAAAAAACAGATAACAGGGACGCCTGGGTGGCTCAGTTGGTTAAGCGACTGCCTTCGGCTCAGGTCATGATCCCAGCCTCCTGGGATCGAGTCCCACATCGGGCTCCTTGCTCGGTGGGGAGCCTGCTTCTCCCTCTGCCTCTCTGCCTGTGCTCACTCTCTCTAACTAATAAATAAATAAAATCTTAAAAAAAAAAAAACAGATAACAGCATTAGACGCTCAATAAAGAAAGGCCCCTAACTTCTCATAATTGAGCACAGTACTGGTCAACTTCTCATAATTGAGCACAGTACTGGTCTCCTAATCAGTTACCTCCTCACTTCTCAGGAGGACCCCCCAACTGGATGCACCTGGCATCCATCCAGCTAAGGCCCCAGGGATTGCAAAAATTATTAATAGAGCTATGACCCAAGACTATTGGATGACAGTGGGAGCAACTTACTTTGCTGAGTGGAGTCACAGAGATTTAAAATAGGTTTTGAAGGGTGAGGAGAGGAGATGGCAGGAGAAGGGAGCACCCACAAAGGCACAGAGGAGTAAAAGAAAACATATTTGCAGGGACTGAGGGTAGTTTGGAATTCTCTTAAGTAAGTCAGAAAAACATCATAATAACATAATGAAACTAAATCCACTTTCTAAAAATACAAAGAATCAAACTTCAGTGAACTCTAAAAGCCCAATAGGCAGAAGTCCTCATTTCTCTAAAATCCTTGGTAAATGAGTTGTTGCTACATGTATTAATCTAAACATCTGCAACAGTCCTAGGTTCTAGAATCTTTAGTTCAATTCCTTGGAATCTGTGTATTTTCCTGGCATACCTTATTTGAATTCTTTCCCATTTTTTTTTATTGTCTTCCAAATGTTACCCTTCTTCTTTCTTGCTTACCATGTAGAACAATCTTTGTCAGATGATTTCCATCTTCCCAGACTGTGATGTAGTTGACTAAGAGTTTCTTTGGCATAGCTCTTTCCTTTTAGTTGCCAGACTGGAAGCTTCTACCTAAAATGGCACATGGCAAGGGCTAGATGAAAAAATGTCAAGAAAACAGGTTCAGCCTATGGAGAGAACCAGCCACTGAAAACTTCCTTAGGAACACATCTAGAGAGGAAAACAAATGTTTCTGCAGTACTTTTTAAAAAAGATTTATTTATTTATTTGACAGAAAGAGACAGTGAGAGAGGGAACACAAGCTGGAGGAGTGGGAGATGGAGAAGCAGGCTTCCCACCCAACAGGGAGCCTGATGCGAGGCTCTATCCCAGGACCCTGGGATCATGGCCTGAGCTGAAGGCAGCCCCTTAATGACTGAGCAACCCAGGCACCCCTCTGCAGTATTTTTGATAAAACAAGTTGTATAGTTCTCTATTGTTACATCACCAGGCAAATATTCCTGTGTGTACCCGGTTTTGATGAATAAAGAAGGCAAACCTTTCTTAAAATTGAGAATGTTGCAGAATGTTTCCATTTTGTGTGAGGAAAAGAGGAATCAACAGGTATTAGCACACATCTGATGCTAGGGCTCTGCAGTAAAGTCTGAATGCTATCTTGTTTAGTCAGCTATCAGATCATTTCCCCCTAGGTGGGGGAAATGATCATACAGTTTCATCGTGGTGACAAACTTGAGATGGAACCCACTCCCTTGATTCTCTGGAGAGTAGTTTTGTGTTCACTTAGGTCATTAACAGCCACATGGGACTTGAGCCCAGGATACTGATCCTTCATCAGTGTTCTTTCTATAGCAGGCTGAGATTCTCATGACCTTTCTCTTCCAGTCCTGTTTCTCTTCTTTTTGTCTTCTTTCTTTTTCAACAGCGTGGTTATCTCTGTTCTTTGAAAATGGGTTGTTTGAAATCATCCTTCAACAATATAATTCAACATTTATCAACGGATTATCAACTACATACTAGACCTTGACTGTGGTAGGCATTTGGTTGAATAGAATAAGACAAGCAATGTAGAGATAACTAAAATACAAAGGAGAATACAGAAGGCTTTGTAAACAAGTTCTACAGGATTTCAGAGCTGGGTGTGGGGAAGTTGGTTTGGGACTTGGGCTTTTAATGAATGGAAATGATTTTCACGAGGAGATGAGGGCCTAGAGTAGGAAAAGAATTCTAGGTAAAATGAGGAGCAATAATAAGGATAAAGAGGAAAGGAACATGTGGGAGAGATGTCAAGTAGAATATGACTAACAAAGTACTTACATTAAAAGAGAAAATGTGAGACAAGATGGAAACATAAACTGTGCTGTTTAAGCAGCTAGCAAGGAGAACTTCCTATTATAGAAATTAGAGTCGCTGAAATATGAAAGGATAGAAGCCCCAGTCAGATGTCCCCTGGTCAGGCTAAAGACAGGTCACCTAGAAGCGGGCTGGAAGTGGGTGGAAGACGGCAAGCAATTAACTAAGGTTGCTGTTAAGATGGACTGGGTGGACTGGAAGTCAAGAGCGAGGCTGAGGAGACTCTTACTACCTCTAGGGGGTGCTCAAGGCTTCTGTCCGAAGGAACTCAAGTGAATCTAGAACAAAACGGAGATTTTATAGAAACTTCTGCAAGAGATTGTGTTGGAGGAAGAAAGTCATAAATGGAAGTGGGCTGAGAAAACATTTTCCCCATCAATCACCTCTGGGGATCCTTAGCTTTGTGTAGATCTCGTAATGTACTTATCTTTTCACCTCTTCTCTGCCTTGTGTTCAGTGTCTGCAGGGACATTCTGAGTCAGAAGGGCAAAAATATCACTGGGGAGTCCACATTGTCCAGCTCGATAGGATCTGGAGCCAGCATGAGCTGGCAATAAAGATAACGGGCAGAAAGCCCCAGTGTCCTTTGCACATATGTCTGGTGAGAAGCCTGTAACAGCTCCATGCATGATTCAGGATCGGGTCAGATTGTTCCCACTTAACTATATAAGATGTGCATCTGGTGCGGTCACATAGGTCACACCGGTCACTGGGGCTTCGGAGGCAGGATCTCAATGGGCAGAATTCTTGCTGAGAGAGTTCTTGCTCAATGCTTCAGCTACTGATTACCACTAGGCAGACACAGAGGGCTATTTCTTGACACCAGAAAGGCGTCCTTGAGAGGCTGAGAATGCATAGGCACCTACGTGCACTGTGGTGCAGCTCTGTCCTTCATGGTGAGGGAGAACCTGCTTTTGGCCAGAATTCACTTCTGGGACCAAAACAGTCTCATCAGCAGAATCCTGGAATTTGAAGAAATGCAGAACCAACTCTAAAATGAAGGCTATCTTCTTGGACAGACTCGGTCCCCACTTAATTTAGGAGTGAGGAGCTGGAAACACCAAGAGCGAGGGCATGAATCTAGGACCCTGGAGAGGTGTTTAACCTACAGGAGTGAAGGAGGCCTGTGAATGACTTACAGGAGAGAGATGACAATACTGTAAATTCTTAGTTTCACCAGTTCACAGTGGTGTTTAGGTGCAAATGTGTGGGAAAGCAGGCAGCCTACACAGGTGTAGGACTTACCCTAGCTTGTGGGTGTGTCAGAGTGGTATAATTTTAACCCTAGTTTTTATTCATATATTCAGAAAGCATTTTTAAAACCATCTTCTATGATCCAGTTATAGGAGTTACATTATTATTCTAGCATGCCATCTGATATTCTTATACGAAGGTCCATGTGTTCTGGCCCAACAAATCTTTTATTCTATCATTTAACATACTCCTAACTTTCTAATTTAATAATAATTTTATTTCATTATAAAATCCATAAATAACTAATGCAGAATATTTGAAGACACAAAAAACACAGTGTAAAACAAAAATTGGCCATAATTGTATCAAAGATAATTTTGATGTATGCACTTTTACTGTTTCTGACTATATATGTGCATGTTCTAAAATAAAAATCACCTTGATATTTACACTGATTGTAGCTTTTTCTTTCTACTGACTAATGCGTATATGTGAACTTTTTCAATGTCAGCAAATGATTTACATCAAGATTTTTTTTTTAAAGATTTTATTTATTTATTTATTTGACAGACAGAGATCACAAGTAGGCAGAGAGGCAGGCGGAGAGAGAGGAGGAAGCAGGCTCCCCGCTGAGCAGAGAGACCGATGTGGGGCTCGATCGCAAAACCCCAAGATCATGACCTGAGCCGAAGGCAGAGGCTTTAACCTACTGAGCCACCCAGGCGCCCCAAGATTTTTTCTCCATACCTTTTTTTGTTTTTTAAGATTTTATTATTTGATGGAGAGAGAGAGATCTCAAGTAGGCAGAGAGGTAGGCAGAGGGGGCGGGGAAGCAAGCTCCCTGCTGAACAGAGAGCCCGATGCAGGGCTTGAACTTAGGACCCTGAGATCATGACCTGAGCCGAAGGCAGAGGCTTAACCCACTGAGCCACCCAGGTGGCCCTCTTTATAACTTTTAAAATTTTATAAGAATTAATTAGCTGTACACTGTTGTGAACTTAGAAAATGGAGAAAAATTGCCCAGAAGGAAGTCAGAAGGAAGTCAGTCATTGAGAACCCTATCATCCAGAGATTGATTGCTTTTGATATTTTAGTCTATATCCTGGCAATCTGTTTTTAAAAGTTCTATAAGTAATAACTGAATGTATTCTCACTGTAAAGTTTCAAATAATACAGAAGTATTTTACTTTTTACTTTGCATGTAATAAAAATCATGTCATTGTTTCTTTGAGTAAATTTTTGTCTGTATATATCTATAAATGAAATACAGAAAAGTCTGAAAGGAGACATAAATCACCGGACGGAAGTCAAGATGTGAGCAGGGCCACTCTCCTAGAAGAGGGCTCTATGGGACACTCTGTCTCTTGCCTCTTCCAGCTTTTTTTTTTTTTTAAGATTTTATTTATTTATTTGACAAAGAGAGACACAGCAAGAGGGAGAATACAAGCAGGAGGGTGGGAGAGGGAGAAGCAGCCCCCCACCCCCTTGCAGAGCTGGATGTGGGGCTCTATCCTGGGACCCTAGGATCATGACCTAAGCCGAAGGCAGACATCCAACGACTGAGCCACCCAAGTGCCCCACACTCTTTCAGCTTTTAAGATTTTCAGCATTCCTTATTTTATGGCTGCATCACCCTAATCTTCAAGGCCAGCAGCTTCAAATCTCTGTGTTCCAATTCGTATCACCTTCTTTGATCTCTCCATCAAATCTCTCCCTGCCTCTCTTAGGAAGACCCTGGTGATTGCATTTAGAGCCCACCAACAATCCAGGATAATCTCCTCATCCTTAATTTAATCACATCTACAAAGGTTCTTTTTCCAAATAGGCAACATCTGTAGGTTCCAGTGAATTGGGTGCCACTATTCAGCCTGCTAGACCTGTCATCATTGTGTGGGGGTGGAGTGCTGTGAGTCAACAGGAAGAAGGGAAAGGGGAGACTGTTCTAAGGACACCAACCCTAAAGCCCTTTCCACTCCTGGGTGGGGGCGGGGAGGGGGCGCACATGATAGCCGGAGTCATTGGATCAAGAAGAAGTTAAGTTGCTGAATGGTCAACTGAGAATGTGTCTGAGATGGCAGAACTAAGACTGGAGCCCACAGCGCAAGTTCAAGGCCAGAGCCAGAGGCACAAATGGATCAGAGGACAGGGAAGGAGGCCATAGACAGGAGCCCTGGCAGAAAGATTCCTAATCTCATCATCAGCGTGAGAGGTGGAGGGACTCAAAAGATGGGACTTTGGTGCCACAGGGAATTTCCCGTGTTCTCAATCCACCCGCTGACTTAATACCTGCTATTGATTGTATTCTGCAAATTAATCTTTTCCATAACCTGTTTTAAGTGACCTGGTAAGGGGTTGAGCCAGAACTGCCTGTCTCCTCATGAATACTCAGGGTGTGTGGGAGGGGAAGGAAGCTGAGGGGATCTTTAATAGGTGATTGGTGACTAGCCAGGAGACCTTATGGAAAGACTATACCAGACATAAGTGTTTCAAGGAAACACCCTTCTAAAGGCTGAGTCTGTCACTCTGACTAATTGGGGGGCTTACAGAGATGGCAAATTTTTCTCTGAGAGGCTAGAACATTTCGGAGAGTTTGAATAGATGAACGTATGTATGAGTGTTGGTAGTGGGTGGGGACCATTGTTTTAGCCAACTCTCTTCACCAAGAGCAACTGTAGTGGAAGGTCAAGCTTTAATTCGAAAGTCTCCAGAGATGACTGGGCTGGATTTCCCCAGCCACATAGAGGAGAAGCCTCAAGGAAGAGGAAAGGGAGAAACACTGTGGTGACATGGAGGCCTTCACTCAGTTCTCGCCCCTGATCTGGGCATTTCCTCCACTGTGAGCTGTGCTCTTGCTGCCCTCAAAGGGCCTCAGCTATTTTCTGAGTAAGATGGAGAAAGTGTTTGATGATTAAGTGGAGAGAGGGTTGAGCTGGAACAATGATAGGCCTCATGTTGGGACATTCCAACCCTGAAAGAGTTTTCAGCTCCCCTCCCTGAAAGAGGAGGGGAGCTGAAAACCAGTGGGAGGGGAGAGAAGGAGAGCACACAAGACCCAGAGTAGGGCATTTCTCCCCAGAAATTGATAGTTCATATGCACAGATATTAGTCATTTAATAAATGAGTCTTGTAACCCTCTTCCATGAGGGTATCAGTAAAAATGATACTAATAAGTTCAGATGCCTTAGGGTTAGGCATTATACTTTTCCTTTTCCTAGAGCTCTCTTCTCCTCCCTGGAAAACTCCTCATCCTTCAGCATTTAAACCTCCAATATAAAATCCACCCAACACTCTCAGATTCCTAGCACTTTTCCATTCTTACATCCTGTGGGTCTTCTTTACTCTGGTGATTCAGTAATATTCTTCAGGAAGATTTACAAATTCTATATATCTGAGTCCCACCCAGATTTATTAAATTAGGTGGAACATAAGCATTTGCAATTTTTAAAACTTAAAATGGTTCTAATTCTGAGGCTGAGAACCAGTGAACTATCACATCATAAGCACAATATGAATTACCGGAGTATAAAGACTATACCGCTTTCATTTTGTTTCCTCACCTCGTAGTATGTTGTACGCACTCAGTAGAATTTTCTTGAATTTTTTGAAAGAATTAGAAAAAAGAGAGAGATGGAAAGTATATGATGTGGCAGGGTAAGTTTAATGAAGGACGTGTTCTAGGGCAGGGCAGGTCAGAAGTGGTGAGAGTCCCTGACATTGAATGAGGTATGAGCCCAGAAGGGGAGGCCTAGAGTGAAAGATACTAAAAGAAGAAGTGGGTATCAAAGCCCAATGTGGCCTAGTCTACATTCCTTTGACATAAGATTGCTGCACAGCTGGAATGGGATCACATTTTGAATAACCTACTCAGGACTGTGGGATAGACATTGTATCAGGTACCCTTAATGGGAAATAAGAGACACTGACAAGAAAGACTTTTTTTTAAAAAATATTTTTTATGTATTTATTTGACAGAGAGAGAGAGATCACAAGCAGGCAGAAAGGCAGGCAGAGGGAGAGGGGGGAAGCAGGCTCCCTGCTGAGCAGAGAGCCTGATGCAGGGATCAATCCCAGGACCCTGAGATCATGACCTGAGCTGAAGGCAGAGGCTTAACCCACTGAACAACCCAGGCGCCCCAAGAAAGAGTTTAAAAATCTAACTAAGACCCAACTGAAAAACACTCACATAACAACACAGCACTTAAACTTAATGCTTTACCATTTGTGAGTGCTTACTGTGTGCCAGTGTTTACATTAAGCACTTTATGACTTAATTGAAAATCATTACTATAGCCCTTCATGAAGAAATGCAGGTTTGGAGAGCATAACTAAATTGTTGAAGGTTATAGTGTCAATAAGTGTTAGAAACTGGATTTGGACTCAGGTCTAGCTGACTCCAGAACCTGTGATTTAATGCATGTACCTCTAGCCTCCTTCCCCAAATTGATCTTCTGCCATAGCCTCTGGTCTAAGTGAACCTAAAATCACATGGTAAATCCTACCATGTCTTTGAGGCTTGAAGCAGTTCCTGACTCTTCACTGCCTTACAGAATGTGTTAGAAAACGGAGTATCTGCAGAACCAAGCAGAAAGGTGACTGAAGAGGATGGCATTGATATCAGGGTGGCATTGATATCGGCTTCCAAAAGTGATGAATGAGCTTGAAGTTTACTTGAAGGAAGTAAGGAATACAAAGGAGAAAGAACAGAGCGACATTAAATCTAGACCTGAAATGTTTGAGGAGACAAAATCTCAGATTCACCTCTATACTTATCAAACTCATTATTCAAAACCTCACCTGATGGCACAGTTGTATGTGTGCATGCATGCACACATGCACACACAGAGTCAGAGAACCAATGAGATTTTGCTAAATACTAATTTTTCAACAAATAGATAAAACAATAAGATTAAAAAAATACATTTAATCAGGGGTGAGCTGTTTTGACTCACAACACTTTTGACACCAAATGTATGTTTGTTTGTTTTTCCCTCACACCAATTCTCTGATTCTTTGGACACCAACTGGGTGTGGCACAATTCAGTTCTAACACTAACTACCTGAAGTTAGACTTCACAGGTTTAAGGGCTCAATCCTACAAGACTGCTTATTTTTGGATGCCAGTAGCAAGTCCCAAGCCGCCCTTGTGTGTGCTTCTGAACAAGCAGGTATAAATTGGGGATTCCCACTATGCTCTTCTTAGGTTCAAAAATTTGCTAGAACAGCTCACAGAACTCTAGAAGTCACTTTATTTGTGCCTACTAGTTTATTATAAAGGATACGAATGAACAGCCAGCTGCACAGGTACACAGAGCAAAGTCTGGAAGCACCCTGAGTGTAGGAGCTTCTGTCCTCGTGGAGTGGGGGTGTACCACCCTCCCCATACCTCCATGTGTTCGCCAACTTGAAAGCTATCCAAAACCTCATCTTTTATGGTTTTTTATGGAGGTTTCATTGCATAGCAATGACTGATGAAATCATTGGCCATTAATGATTGAACTCAATCTTTAGCTCCCAGTCTCCCCTGCCTGGAGATTGGGGGTTGCCAGGCTTGGTCTTTCTAGCCAACTGCCCCCCTCCCCTTCCTGAAGCTGCGAGGCCCCAGGCATCAGTCATCTCATTAGCATACAAAAGACACTCCTATCACTCCAAGGACTTAGGAGCAAGGGACAAAGACCAAACACTTACTTTTTTATTGCGCCCCAAGGGATCTCTTTGCAGAGAAAGAATGCTGCTTTCTGTTCTCTGGTGGTGTTAAGTATTCTGAAGGAATTCATCCTGAAATTTGAGCCAGAAAATTCATGTAAATAATTAAAATCAAACTACAGCTTTAAATGCCTGTTGACTTAACTTAGGCTAGAACTCCATTCTGATGTTACATATGCACATTTGCAAGATATATTTGATGCCTGTGCTGCGGGGTGGGGGGGGGCAGTTGGCGGGTGGTAGGAGGTAGAGAAAAGGCAACCCTCTGCAGCTCTTACCAGTTTTATCTTCACTTGGAGTATTTCCTCCCCTGATTTTTATGTTACATGGACTTGTCTCATGATGGCACCATTGTGACATGTGTACAGGCTGGTCACACCCTGTTCAACTATTATTTATTTAAAGTCCTCTCTCCTGATGGACTAGGCCCAAAGCTTACCTGTTTACCCCCAGCTTTAGAATGGCAGGCAAATAGTGAGGCTTCTTCTCAGGAGATTTTCTAGCTTTTGCCATTGCCATCATTACTCCTAGCCACCCAACCTGAGTTATGATCAGCAGCTCACACACATATACAGCCAAGATCTATGAGCAGCACTGTACTGTTTAAACTTGTGTTTTATAATCATCTCAGCCACTGTTTCTGAATGACTATTGTTATAGAGACCTCTACCACATTACTGCTAGACTATTTGTGTTATATTGTTCTTATATTTCATTTGGTTCTTCTTTTGGGGGAGTTTCTTTTCTGTTTTGTTTCTTAATGCATAGGATTTACGTTTGCATACCTGAGACACTGCTGAAGGAAAGGTTAGTTTTACATTTGAATGACTGGTAAGTAATATGATTTTAGTTGGCATTTATTAAAATAAATAAAAGAATTCTTGTGGGATTGTGTGAAATCAGTTTTCTTGTGGCATTATACTCACACAACATATGAATAGACTAAACAAAAGCATTTCCGTGCTTACCAATTAGCAGCAAGTCCATATTACTCACTAAATGTTTACTGAAGACTTACTCTGTACTTATTGTGGGCCAGATACATGGGGGGCGGGGCTCATAGGACATGACAAGATGCTCTGTGCTCAAGTAAAGAAGACAGCGGCAGTCCCCATCATTCTTTGGCTTAAATTCCTTGGAGGGCCTTAGGTCCAAACTGGTTTAGAATTTTCCTCTCCTTCCAGAGAACAGGCTGAAAGAGCCCAGAAAGAGGAGAGAAAGCTTTAAGAATCCACACTAGGCAGTCCCTCTGGCCCTCTGCTTTGACTTCTTTGCTCTGTCCTACTCCCTTCAGTTCTGTTTCATATTAATTATTGCTGATTTTTCTTCTCAGCTTTGAGTAAATCCTGGCTTTGTCTCTGGGTCTCTACTTGAAATCCTCTCAGTTCCATTCTCTGCTCCTTAAGGAGAAGTCTCACCCTACCCATAACTAGACCTAGTTTCTGGAACTACAATCCCAGAGTGGCATTCTAGTTCCCACTTGCCTTGGAGAGGACTTGGGACATGATTCATAGCTTTGCAGTTAAAATTCTTTAGTTTAACACACAAACCCCCTTTAGATCTGACACCTGCTTGTCTTTCTAGCTTTGTCCCCTGCCATCCTTCATCTTGTGTGTTAGGTTTCAGTTGTACTGAACTTCTTGAGCAGTTTCTGGAACAAGTAATTTTATTTCCCATCTCAGAATTTTTTTTCTACCTATGAGCAAGGCCCTAATAAGTATGAATTGCTGAATTAAGATACATCCAAATGTTACTAAAACCAAAGGTCAAATATGAGAATCATCAGTGCTCAAAAAATAGTGAGTATCTATTACATGCAAATTACTGCTTAATCTGTAAGGATGTTATGATTTAGGGAGGGACCATATACAACCCTGAGGCAGGGAAGACTGTGATAATCATATTGAGGTTCAAACAACATTCTTTTTTTTTTTTTTTTAAGATTTTATTTATTTATTTATTTGTTAGAGAGAGAGAGCGCGCGCGAGCACAGGCAGACAGAGTGGCAGGCAGAGACAGAGGGAGAAGTAGGCTCCCTGCCAAGCAAGGAGCCCGATGTGGGACTCGATCCCAGGACGCTGGGATCATGACCTGAGCCGAAGGCAGCCGCTTAACCAACTGAGCCACCCAGGCGGCCCCAAACAACATTCTATGGGATTCTGATGGGAACAAAAATTAATTCTGATTAGAATGATCAAGTCAACAACTTATGGGATGAAAACAGTTTGTGCAAATCAGGACAACCAGCTAATGAATGTTTGACAGAATAGAGAGTAGATTGAGTAATAACAATTACTTGTCAGCTGGTTATTTTGCCCTGCAATGGCCTTAAGCTCTGAGTGAAAAGGAAGTGAGAATGTAGAAGAAGGAAGTGTGGCAGGACCTAGAGGGAAGGAATTTATTCTTGTAAAAGAAGGAGGAGAAGTGGGACCAAAGGCGGGAGAAAGAGGGGTAAAGATCATGGGTGTAGTATCTTCCTGAGTCTCTTTAGTTTCAAAACTGGGGAAGGGAAGAAGAGAGCCAACCATGGAACCAAAGGAAGGCTTAGTGTCAAAACAAGGAGAAAACACAGAAAATAGAATGTTTCACACAGGAAGTTTGCTATGGTACCACTGCTTATAAAATGTTCATATTAGGAACATTTTACTGATGATACAGATAAAACAGTGGCGAAGACATGGTTATAGAAAAACGTCCAAGGGAAAATTTTATTACAGTTATTGTTAGAACTATTCACAACAATTCCCACTCTCCGTTAATGCACAAGAGAGCATTGAACTTCCCACCTCTTTCAAGATTGATGTGGCTACGTGGCTTTCTTTGGCTAATAAAATGTGAGTGGGAGGGACAAACAGGCTAGAATGAATGAGAATTAACTTTTTGCCCACTGAGACTTGGGATTTAAGTATAAGCTAAGCTATCTTTCCTAATGCAATTATCCATAAATGAAAAGATTGCTAATATTTTTATAAAGAAAGACTTGTGGGACAAGTTGAAAGGGTACTACAAGAGATGGAAATAATACAATGCAAGAATTATGATTCTTTTTTTTCCTTCCAATAATTTACCTATACATTTGTCTTTTTGTAATATTCTCCTTCATACCCAAGTTTTTATGGTTTCAACTATTGCCTTGGTATGAATCATTTAAGAGCTCTATGTGTCTAGCCCTGAGAATCATATTCTCATTTCTTTTTTTTTTTTACAGGAAATGAGGTATTTCCTTTATTTTTTTTTCTCTTTTTTAAGATTTTTATTTATTTATTTGTTAGAGAGAGAGAGAGCACAGGCAGACAGAGAGGCAGGCAGAGGCAGAGAAGCAGGCTCCCTGCCAAGCAAGGAGCCCGATGTGGGACTTGATCCCCGGACACTGGGATCATGACCTGAGCAGAAGGCAGCCGCTTAACCAACTGAGTCACCCAGGCGTCCCCATATTCTCATTTCTAACTGCCTACAGAGACATGCTCTTCTTAGAGGACAACCACTTAAACTATTCAGACATGTTCATGTCGAAAAATGAAACCATGAAACTCCCCAACAAACCAACTGTCCTCCAGAGAAAAACCCATCCACCCTTGGGGGTGAACTTAGCTTGCTTCCCTGTCCTTGTTATTCAATGTCTTCTTCAAAATGCCCCTCACATTTACCACTTTCCCTTCACTCATACCTTAGCTACCTTGCTCTGAACTTACTTAACTCCCACCTGAACCATGGTCACAACCTCACTTCCCCTCCAGCAGTATTCACCCACCAGTCCATCCCAGACACTCTTCAAGGACCCTCTTCAATCCTTCAGTCTTGTGTCCAACATTCCCTGCAGTGTACTCATCCAGTCCTCTCCCAGTGCTTCCCAACTCTTGTGCTCAGGCCAACTTTGCTGTGCTGTGTAAATCACTCTGCTCAGTCTTACCTCACTACTTGGCTAAAGATTTTACTGCCAACTGGGCAAGTATTCTAACTTGCATCTTCCCAGTCAAAAATCCCATCCATCCTGAGGCTTCTGGGTGACTCAGTTGGTTAAATGTCTGACTCTTGATTTCAGCTCAGTTCATAATCTCAGGGTAGGATCAAACTCCTCATCAAGCCTGAATCAAGCCCCTTATTAGGCTCCACACTGAGCAGATCCTTCTTGTCCCTCTCCCTCTGCTCCTCTCCCCATACCTACTCTCTCTCATTCTCTTTCTAAAACGGATAAATAAAATCTTTAAAAGAAAAATCCCACCTATCCTTAAGGCTCATATTCAATTCCTTTTTTTTCTTTCTGGAAGACTTACCCAACAAATGTCATCCAAACAGATCTCTCCCTTTCTCTACCCACATAGCACTTAGTCACAAAGTTCTAAGTTCTCTTAGAAATCATACAGAACAATCTCCTAATTTTATGGTTGAGGTTTAGAGACTTGGCCAGTCCTGAAACCAGTCAGTGGCAGCTAAGACTAGAAGCCAGGTATTCTGACTTTAATTTCCTTCCTGCTATGCTTTTTCTGCCTTTTTTTCTTTTTACCAATTAATGTATTTTAGAGTTTAATTCTATCCAATCTTGCATTTTGCTTAATGTTTATTAATCATGCATCCCTGATCAGATTATAGACAGCTTAGGAACAATGAGCTCAGTCCGTATTAGGTACAAGCCCTTATTTTTGGCTTCTGAAGCTGAGGTTCAGAGAAAGGTTGAAATGCAGAGCCAAGCCATTAAACCAATAAGTTTTGGAACAACTGGAAATCAGCCAGGAAAATGAATAGAACATTAGAGGAAAAAGGAAGGTAGTAATTTAAGGTCAGGACTTTGGATGACGAGAGTCAGGAGAATTTAAATTACAAAGTACAAACTCCTTGGTTGAATTATAGATGGTCAGAAAGAGTTAAATCAAGCAAAAGGTCCCTTACTCAACACCTAGAATAGGACAATAAGGAGAAAGAAAGGAAAGAGACTCACCAGAGATCCCCCGAAATTTCCTCTGTATAGCTAGAGAAGCTGACCCTAAAAGAGGACACCAAGCTTGGGAAAGCCTGATTTTTTAAACGATTTTATTTATTTATTTTAGGAAGAGAGAGAGAGAGAGGGAGAGAGGGACAGTGCGGGGGGGGGGGGGGGGGCAGAGGGAGAGGGAAAAGCAGACTCTGTGCTGAGCATGGAGCCTGACTCAGGGGACATGGGGGCTCAATCCATGACTCTGAGATCATGACCTGACCCAAAATCAAGAGTTGGATGCCCAACTGACTGAGCCACCCGGTCAATTTGATTTTTATTTTATTAAGGTGTAATCGACATACAACATTATATTAGTTTTAGGTATACGATATAATGATCGGTATTTGTATATATGGTGAAATGATTACCATAATAAGTCTAGTTAATATCAGTCACCACACATAGTCACAGAAGTTTTTTTTCCTCATTCTCTGAGCAACTTTCAAATATGCAGTACAACTATGGTTGCCATGACTTATTTATGTATTTATTTATTTTACTTATTTATTTTATAACTGGAGTTTTGTAGCTTTTGAGCCTCTTCACCCATTTAATACATTCCCCATCCCCAAGTCTGACTTTTAATTATGGATAGTCTGGCCAGCCAGAGATGGGCTGAGCAGGGAGGGCAGAGCTGCTCTGGGCCAAAAGGCAGTAGATGTTTTTAGCTGGCTGTTGGCACAACCCCAGCCATGATTCTCTCTTGGGAAGCCTTGCCAGATCCCATCCCTCCTGAATACTGGCCCAGACCCTTGGACTGAGCCCTATGCTTCTTGACTTCTGCCCTAGCTAAAGGACGACAGGTCCCATCTACCAGTGACTGAGTTTGCCGACCTGTGCCAACTCCCCCTGTTCCTTAACATAAACCACACAGCATGGAGTACACAAGATAATGTACTCTTTTATCTCATCTTTCCTTCTCAATTTTATTTCCCACTGTATCCCTTTACATAATCTTACACTGCAGCCACATTGGTAGCCACCATTCCTTATAAGCAATATATATTGTTTCATGCCTCCATGGCTTTGTGTTATTACCTCTGCTTAGAATGCTTTTCCTGTTGCATTTCCAATACTGTATCTGACCGACAAATTCTTACTTGTGTTCTTAAGACCCAACTCATACGTTCTCACCTTAGTCGAATATTCTAAGATTCTCCCTAATTGGAACAGAGCAAGTCATTTCTTTCCTCGGACACTCTTCATCATTGTTTGTGTCTTATATAGAACTTTAAAAATTCTGCTTTATTGTTGGTATAGTTCTATAGCTTTATCCTATTGTATTTAGGAACCATGTGTTAATTACTGCTTTCCCTCACAATACCTGGACCATTGTGATGCGCACGATAAACACTGAATAAATCTGTTGGGCTAAGTCTTCAATTGGTGTTCTCTTATCCTGTATATTTTACAACAAAATTTATTCTTCAGGGCAGTATTAGGTTCACAGCAAAATTGAGGGGAAAGTACAGAGAATTCCCATATCCCCCCACCCCAACACAAGCACAGCCTCCCTCACTAACAACATCCCCTGCCACGATGTTAGACTTGCTACAACTGATAAACCTATATTGATACATCATTATCACTCAAATGCCATAATTTTTTTAAATGTATTTATTTAAGAGAAAGTGTGTGTAAGCAGGGGGAGGGGCAGAGAGAGAGGAAGGAGGAGAGAAGCAGACTCCCCTCCTCCCCCGCTGAGTGAGGAGCCCAGGGTGGGGCTCAGTTCCATGACCCTGAGATCCTGACCCGAGCCGAAATCAAGAGTCAGACACTTAACCGACTGAGCCACCCAGGCACTCCCCAAAGTCCATATTTTACATTAGAGTTCATTCCTGATGTTAGACATATTTTGAGCTTTGACAAATGTATAAGGACATGTATCCACCATCATAGTTTCCTAGTCCTAAAAATCCTCTATGCTCCAACTATTCATCCCTCTCTTCCTGCTAACCCCTGGCAACCACTGATCTTTTTACTGTCTTCCTAGTTTTGTCTTTTCCGAAATATTATATTGTTGGAGTCATACAGTATGTGGCCTTTTCAAGTTGGCTTCTTTCATTTAGCAATATCCACTTAAGTTTCTTTTCACAGTTGGATAGCTAATTTCATTTCAGTGCTGCATAATGTTCCATTGTTTGGATATACCACAGTTTATTTATCTGATCATCTACTGAAGGACATCTTGCCAAGTTTGGGCAATTATGAATAAAGTTGCTATAAACATCTGTGTGCAGGCTTTTGTGTGGATGTGAGTTTTCAGCTCCCTTGGGCAAATACCAAAGAGCACTATTGTTGGGTTATATGTTAAGAGTATGTTTAGTTTTGTAAGAAAGTGCCAAACAACCTTCCAAAGTGGCTGAACCACTTTGCATTCCACCAACAATGAGTGAGAGAGTTCTTATTCTCCACATCCTTGCCAGCATTTGGTGGTGTTAGTGTTTTGGCTTTTTGCCATTCTAATATGTAGTGGTATCTCATTGTTGTTTTAATTTGCAATTCCCTAATGACATACGATGTTGAGCAACTTTTCATAAGCTTACTTGCCATCTGCATACCTTCTTTGGACAGATGTTATTCCCTATTTTTAACATAATAAAAATAAATACTTGCCAATTATTCAAACAACATACAAGTTTACAAAGTAAAAAGTCAAGCTTCTCTTTCCCTCAATCTTATTACCCAAAACTAATCACTGTTAGCATTTTCTTGGTCTTCTTTCAAGGCATTTTTGTACACATTTCCATACCTACATATGTATATTTTTACATAACTATGCAGTTTTTCTTTCAATAGTATTTTACGGGTTATTTTTTAAATGGATATTAAAGATATATTACTTTAATATATCTTGAAAATATTTCAGTATCAGTAATAGCTGCAAGATATACCAGAGGAGGAATGTGCTTTAAAGTAATTAAGCAATCCCTTAATGGACATTTAAGTTGTTTTTATTTTTTTTTTTTTTACCCTCAAGCAATTCTGAAACAAACCACCCTACACGAATATATGTCTTTGTACAAACATGCCTGTATTTCTGTAGGATAGATTCTTAGAAATGAGGTTGTGAGTCAAAAATCACATAATTTAAGAACATGATAGAAATTGTCCTTGAACTGCCAAATTGTGCCCAGAAAGGCTGTTTCAATTTACGCTCCCATCAACAGTGTTCGAGAGTGTATCCAGTATCCAGAAAAGCCTTCAGGACTCCAACTATGTGTCTTAGGGGTCATCGGAGGACAAGAAGGAGCAGGAAAAGGGCCCGGAGTCCTTGTAGCAGCCTCCTACCCCCTTCAAACATACTTTATCTGCTGTGATCAATATTGATTAAGGTTAGTATAGAAGTCCTCTTGAGGGGAGGTTTCTGGTACTGAACCAAGCATATTAAAAATCATTGAAATAAGACATTACTTCTTTTGGTGAACATTAATTCATCAGTTACTTGGGAATATTTTCAGCTACAGGTAACATAATCTAACAACAGAGATTGAATTAGTGGGGCTTTATTTTTCTCACATGATAAAAATCTGGACAGACTCAAGGATCCTTTGGGGCTTTCCCTTATGGTTGCAAGATGGTGTCCCTCTAGCCCCAGCATTATGTTTTCATTCAAGGCAGGAAGCAGGAGAGATAGTTTGCACCTGTTACTCTGGCCCTTTTATGAGAAATGCAGAAGTTCTTCCAGAAGCTCTTTACTCCTTCCCAAGACCTTTGCTTGTGTCTCATTGGCCAGAACTATTTTTCCACAGAGTCCCTAATAGCTATAAGGAAGGTTGGAAAAAGTAGGCAGAGAGGCAGGCAGAGAGAGAGAGAGAGGGGGAAGCAGGCTCCCTGGTGAGCAGAGAGCCCAATATGGGGCTTGATCCCAGGACCCTAGGATCATGACCTGAGCCGAAGGCAGAGGCTTTAACCCACTGAGCTACCCAGGCGCCTGAGAATTTAGTTTTTCCAGCCTTTATAGAGGAAGCAGGCACAAGATAAGCAACTTAGGAGTAGATGTTGGGTGGTCTAATGAGTAGATTAGGCTTTGCCCCAGGGCATCACCGTACTAAATACTGAAGACTTATAAATGAGATAGTTCTTATGCTTAATGTGTTAACAGTTGAAGACAGGCATGTAAACAAACAGTCTTATTGCATAAATTGGAACAATACAAATGTTGTATGTCCCAATACAAAAGTATGTAGATGAGGTATTAGAGGCCCAAAGGAGAGACCGGTTGATATTTAAGTGGGAAAGGCCAGGGGAGGCCAGGTTAAGACTTCATTCAGGTAGTGACATTTCAGCAGTCTTTGAAAATGAGTAGGTGCCTGCTGGATACACAGAAGGTGAAGTAGTGCTTTCCAGGCAAAGGGAATGGGGGCACAGAGGTGCAAACACAGGGGGCACATTTCAGGAACTGCGAGTAGTTATTATGACTGAAGAGAAGGTGTGGGGGTAGGTGGTGGCAGGGGAGGCCTGATAGGAGATGACACTGGAGATTTCTGCCAGGGCCAAGTCACAGAGGGCCTCCTGTGTTCCACAGTAAGAAATCTGGACACCCTTCTAAGCTGATAGTGTCATGGAGATTGTGTTCCATAAGCTGTCAAGTGCAACCACAAAGTAGAAAACATGTGAAAATAGTCCTAAATACCTACTATCACTGGTGGATTTCCCTCTTTCACCTGGATGCAGCCACACCTTCATTCCTGAGTGATCTGCACGCCTACTTGCCCCAGTGAGTACTTCTTGGATGAAAACTTGTCACCAACTCCTAAGGGAAGTTGCTGTTCTTCTCTGGACCTCAGTTTCTTTATCTAATAATTATCCTCTGTGGTGTAGGACTTTCTCTTTTTCCCCCAAATATTTTCAGTTTCCATGAGTCATGAGTGTCAGTCTGGTATAATTAAAGGGAAAACAACAAGAAAAGCATAGTCGGAAAGACCTGGGTTTGAATTCTGGCTCTCTTTGTGTTAGTAGAGTGACTACGTGACACGACCTTAAAACTTGTTCAAGCCACGTATAAAATAGGGGAAATGCACCTACCTGTGCTTGGTGCATAGTTAAATAAGTAGCAGTATTTTTATATTCTTTTTTTTTAAGATTTTATTTATTTATTTGATAGACAGAGATCACACAAGTAGGCAGAGAGGGGAGGGGAGAAGCAGGCTCCCTGCCAAGCAGAGAGCCCGATGTGGGACTCGATCCCAGGACGCTGGGATCATGACCCGAGCCGAAGGCAGCGGCTTAACCCACTGAGCCACCCAGGCATCCCAGTATTTTTATATTCTTTAAACAAGTTTACATCCACCCCATAAGGTAAGTGGAATAGGTCTAATGTTACCCTAAAGGTGACGACCCAGATATTGGTGGTTTGCCAAAAGAGCAGCCAGGCAGGTAGGTGGGCTCAAAGCCAAGTCCTGACTCTAAAGTTAGTACTGTTTCTACTAAGCTGTGCAGCTTCTCTTCTCTAAGTGAGAGGATGTGATTCGGATCTCTGTGATGCCTGTCAAATAAATGATTTCATGAACGGGGCGCCTAGGTGGCTCAGTGGGTTAAAGCCTCTGCCTTCAGCTTGGGTCATGATCCCAGAGTCTTGGGATGGAGCCCTGCATCGGGCTCTCTGCTCAGTAGGGAGCCTGCTTCCCTTCCTCTCTCTCTGCCTGCCTCTCTGCCTACTTGTGATCTCTGTCTGTCAAATAAATAAATAAATAAAAATCTTAAAAAAAAAAAAAAAGATTTCATGAATATATTAGAGAGCCCTGTGCCTTCCTCAAGTCTCAGCTCAGGGAGCACACAGGCCCGAGTTACTTCATACTCCACTATAATTCCTGAGTGTGTAGCTGGGACACTCTTGCCTCCTGTCTCACTTCAGCGTGACTGTGACCTGCAAACCTGCAAGGACATTGCACATTGACACGAAGGTTTGAGATATCCTGGTGACTTAAAGGGCTGCAGTACACATGGCAAAAGGAAAGGTGGGACTTCCCTTGTTATGGGTAACAGTACACAGCTTTTTGGGAAGCTTGCAATAATGCAAGTTTTAGGAAGAAGACTGTCACTATTTAAAAAAAAATTAAGAGATGGGATCATGACACAGAAAGAAATGACTTTTATGAGGAGGAAGTAGAAAGAAAAAAGAGGGCATGGCTAGAACAAAGGAAGACAAAAGGAAATTTGGCACAGGGGTCAGTTTTGTTAGTGGTTCAATGTCCACTAGAGTGTTTGATGCAGGTGGGGGAGGAGAAAGAGTTGAAACTAGAAAGGTCCTAATGGGCTGTCTGGACTTTATCCTGAAAGTGCTGAAGGATTAAAGAAGGATATTAACATCACAACAACAACAAAATAATAAGAATAAGAATAATATTGTTATTGTTATTGCAGTAGGTTGAATAATGGTTCCTCAAAAGATGTTTACATACTACTTCCTGGGGTCTGCAAATATGCTACCTTACATGGTAAGAGGGACTTTGCAAGTGTGATTAAGTAAGGGTCTTGAGATGGGGAGATTTCCAGAAATATCTGGATAGGCCCAATGTAATCACAAAGGCCCTTCTAAGGAGAAGGCAGATGGGTTAGAGTGAGAGAAGGAAGTGTGCCAATGGAAGCAGAGGTCAGAAAGAGAGAAAGAGTTTGGAACATGCTACCCTGCTGACTTTGAAGATGAAGGAAGGGACCATGAACCAAATGAAGAGAGCCTCTAGAGGGTGGAAAAGTCAAGGAAATTGATCATCCTGTAGAGCCTCCAAAAGAAATGTGGCCCTGCTGACATTTTGGTTTTGGCCCCATAAGACTCCTTTTGGACTTCTGACTTCCAAAACTGTCAGATAATAAATCTGTGTTGTTTTAAGCCACTAAGTCTGTAATATTTGTTATAGCAGCCAGAGGAAGCTAATACAATCATCACAGCTACAAAAATTTTTTAAAAGATTTTATTCATTTATTTGACAGACAGAGATCACAGGTAGGCAGAGAGGCAAGCAGAGAGAGAAGGGGAAGCAGGCTCCCTACTGAGCAGAGAGCCCGATGCGAGGCTCGATCCCAAGACCCCGGGATCACGACCTGAGCCGAAGGCAGAGGCTTTAACCCACTGAGCCACCCAGGTGCCCCTCGCAGCACAATTTAATGTGAATCTATTCCATACAAAGTATCTCATATACATTAACACTAACCACAGGGTGAACTTCATAGGCATTCAACCTGTGCTGTCACACAAGCCTCCATGTTTACAAGGATCATGAACTTGATTTAATAACCTGCTGCTTCTGCCTTGAAACCCTTAATTATTTAATAAGGAGTCATCCATCATTTTCCTTTTGCACTGGGCCATTCCTGACTATTACATGCTATTCCTACCTATTCCTACCATCAATCCTGAAAAATAAAGGTTATAACCATTTCACAGATGAAACTGGGAATCTCAGAGAGAGAGAAAATAGCCTAGTAATAAATGCCTTGAGTCAGATGGTAGATTCTGCTACTTACCAGTCATGGGCCCTAGGACAAGTTTATTAATTTTTTTCTGAAACTCAGTTTCCTCCCTTGCATAGTAATTATCAATATGCACCTTACAGAACTGTCACAAGGATTAGAAATGATATACCATGAAGTGCCTACACAGCATTGGCAAAGAATAGGGACTCAAACAGATAGATGATAGCTATAATAACTCAAAGTCCCAAACTTAGCAAGACCCAGATGTGGATTTCATGCTCATACTTCCCCCATTTCATCTCCTATCTCTTGGACTGTATTTTAGAAGATTATTCTAGCAGAAGGGGATGGTGGAGGGTAAGCCTAGAGGCAGGGTGATCAGTTTAGAAACTGTGGCAATGTAGAGACAAGTTTGGGAAGACTGCCCATCTTATGCCCTCTCTTTGTCTCTGATAATTGCCTCTCATACATAAAGGCATCCTCTAGAAGCTATGTTTCTATCATGTGACTCAGCCTCTCCACTGCTCTGATCTTTGTTGGTCCCCTGACTCTCCCAGGAATGTACTAGTTTGAACTGAGAGACACAGACACTGAGGATTGTTGGAACCAAGTCACATCCACAGTAGACCCTCTAGACAAGGTCCATAGGCTGCCTGCTTGCTGCCTGGGTCCCTAGAACCACCCTACAGCCTGCCTTTCCACAGTGACTCCTCAGTCCCTCCTTTCATTCCATACGTGTATCTATTCAATAAATCTTTTCATTTTCCTTCCTAATGTGACAAAATTATAACCAATAGAACCCTAACTCATACATGTAAAAATGCCACAATCATTTGGAGAAATAATGAAAACATGAATCAGATTAGTGTGATAGGTTTGGAGAAAAGAAATACTTGAGAGACATTTAGGAATATGTAGGGTGGGGAAGGAGTTTGGAGTGACTTCCAGGTTTCTGACTTGGGTGATTGGGTTACTATCATCATAAAGACAGGGAAAAGAGAAAAGAAGGAGTGGCTGGAGGTAGAAATACTGGACTTGAGATGCCCAGGGGCCATTCAAATGGAGACATACAGTTGGAAGTTAGAGAAGCACATCTGGAATTAAATTTGAAGAAGATAAATATTTGGGAGTTTCCAGCATTTACACAGTCATTACTGCCATGAGAGTGGATGAAGTTGCCCAGAGTATTAATTAAAAGAAGAAGAATCCTGAGAGTGAAATCCTGGGGAATAACCAGTCTCTAAGGGGCAGATAAAGGAAAAGCAACTCTCAAAGGAGAGAAGGAATGGTCAGAGACAGGAGAGCAGATCCAGTAGAGGGGCTAAAGGAGGAGAAAGTTAAAAAATGCAGATGTCTAAATAAATCAGTTGACCATTTAAAGAGCATTCTCTTCATCTACGGCTGAGGCTACAACCATCCTATTGAACACACCTGAATCCATGTTCCCAAATCCAGAGAATTCCTTTACTATCATCTGCTACCCTTTGCTTCAACCCCTAGATTTTCCTGTACTACCGGGCCTCTTTGGCTCAATGAATTTAGTTACAGCGACAATGTGATGGCCCTTAAAATATTGTGAGTTTCCTAACAGTAAAAGAAATGCCAATCAAAACAACCTTCAAGTTCTATTATATACCTACAGTATTAATGCACAGGAATGAAGCAATAAATCCTTGTTTTGGCAGAGGCTGCGGGGAAGTAGGTAGGATGAGCTTGGCATTTTATTCAGTCAACCTTTGCAGAGTAACCTGGGAAGCAGCAATAGAGCGGTGTGTGCCCTTTGTTCCACTCTGGAACGTACCTCAAGGAAATAAACGAAAGGAAAAAAGGGGCAAGTGGCACAGATCTTAGTTCTACTACTTATAACACCATAAAACTGAAGACAATATAAATCCTCAACTTTAAAGTAATGCTTCAACAGTATCAACGTAACTACTTTGGAACCCTGTGTATAACCATTAAAAATGACAACCATATGGATATGGAAATGTAACTAAGAAATAATGTTAGGTGAAAAAAAGCAAAGCATACTAATTTGGGCAAGGATGTGGAGAAACTAGGACCTTATAGAGTGTTGGTCAGAATGTATTCTAGTTATTCCTAGATGGACAGAAGTGAAATTTGACCCAAAAATTTCACTCCTGGAGAAATGAAAATATATGTCCACACAAAAACTTATACATGAATATTCATACCAGCATTATTTATAATAGCTCAAAGGTGGAAACAACCCAAATGTCCATTGACTGATGAACGAATAAACAAAAGATGGTATATCTAATGGAATATTATTTGGTGACAAAAAAGGGAATGAGTTATTGTTATATGCTTCAGCAGGGATGAATCTTGAAAACGTAAAGCTAAATAAAAGAAGCTAAAGAAGACCACATATTTTTTTATACTATGTATATGAAATGTCCAGAATGGGCAAATCTATAGAGACAGGAAGTAGACTCATGGCTGTTTTAGGCTGGGGTAGTGGGGAATGAGAGGATTAGTGGGTCATTGCTAAAGGATTCAAGGTTTCTTTTTGACATAAAAATGTCCTGAAATTGATTATGGTGGTGGTTGTACAACTCTATGAATATACTAAAAACCATTGACTTGTACAATATAAATGGATAGAATGTATAATATGTGAATTATATCAATAATACTGTTGCAAATTTTTTTAAAGATTGTATTTATTTCTTTGAGAAAGAGAGAGAGAGATTGAGTGCATGAGCAGTGGGGAGGGGCAGAGGGAGAGGGAGAAGCAGACTCCCCATTGAGTGGGGAGCCTGACATGGGACTTGATCCTAGAATCCTGGGATCATGACATGACCTAAGCTCAACACAAACGCTTAACCGACTGAGCCACCTAGGTGCCCGCAAAAATTCTTTAAGAATCATTGAACTGGGGGCACCTGGGTGGCTCAGTGGGTTAAAGCCTCTGCCTTTGGCTCAGGTCGTGATCCCGGGGTCTTGGGATCGAGCCTAGCATTGGGCTCTCTGCTCGGCAGGGAGCCTGCTTCCCTTCCTCTCTCTCTCTGCCTACTTGTGATCTCTGTCAGATAAATGGATAAAATCTTAAAAAAAAAAAAAAAGAATCATTGAACTGTATGGTCACTGTAAGTGAATGTTATGAAATATAAATAATACTTCAATAAAGCTGTTTTTTTTTTTAAGCAAGCACAAATTGGTTGCTATTTTATATAAACCTGTATTTTTCAAAAGCAACAAAGGCAGAAAGAGACTGGGAGTCAGTAGAGGTTTAACAGCAAGACGTTTGGTTTGGGATCTAAAGGCCTGGGTCCATTCCTCATCCTGCCATTTCTAACAGTGTGACCTTGGGCACATTCCGGCAATTCTGAGTTTTAGTTCTGTTTGTACAATGGGGATATTAGTCCCTACCTCACATAGTTATTTTGAGGCATAAATGTTTAATGGGTTCATTTTCTTGCCCTTTTGGATTGCTTAAACATGAGGTTAAAAAAAATGTAGCAATGAAAACTGAGATAACATATGTGAAAGGCATTCGAAAGCGAAATCATCCATAAAAAATAAGATAGTCTGGATCCTGATTCTATACTGTGGCTTAGGAAACAGCATGAGCAGAGCCTCAGCCTTAAAAAGAAAGGACCCTCCCTCTGCCTAGTGCCTTGGAAAATGCCTTCATTGCTGGCTGCGTGGAAATTAAGAAACGCTTCCCAGGCTCTGAAACACTAGTTATAAAGGTAATTTGGGGGCGACACAAAGGAGCTAAAGGTGTGTTAATGCCAAGTTACCATAGCAACATGCTCTGCTGCTCTATCCCTCCCATTCCTGAGCCTACCCCCAGATGAGAGGAAAATGGGAAGGAAGCCATTCTACATGAAATTATTTTCTTCATATGCAGATAGGGGAGACATTTACACTTCCCCATAAATAATGTTTGAAGGGAGAAGCCCTCTGAATTTTTACAAAAAAAATCTCCTTCTTTCTTCAGAATCAAATTCAAGATCCTATCCACCTCTCCAAATGCCTAGCATGTGGCAAGTACTCAATATATAGTTGTGTAGTAGATCAGAATTTACCTAGAAGTCCAAGGTTGGAATAAAACACCAATGTTTGTTAGGTAGAAGCAACTAATGAAATATACACCAGGAATTTCAGAAAGGAGATCTAAGTTCATACTCCACATAATTTGGTGTCTGTTCCAAGCCACACAGCATTTCCACATCTGGATCTGCCCCATTTATGAAACCGCTTCAGCCGGTAGCAAAGTCCCCTCAAGTATCATGTTTATTATTCTGAAAGGACACAGCATTACCCCACCAGGGTTATTCAACCTGTTACACTGCATACATTTTCAAATGCTGTGCAGGAATGATGTGTGAAAATGACCAGTTAATGGACATGCTGTTCTCCACCCTTCAGACTTCTGTGGCCTGATCTTGACAGAGGAGGGAGACTGATGGGGCCCACATCTGGGTAAATTGTTTCCTCCTCATAATGGGCAGAGGCAAACATCCCTAGTGCCAGAAGAACTGTTTTCAAAATCATTCTTCAGGGTTTGGGAAACCTTCCTCAACTCCAGGAACCAGGCTCTCAGTCCCATTGCAGAATCAGTCTTTGGAGAGGGCTTGGAGCTCAAGAGGAGCTCTGCATCTGTTCCTTCCTCACATGAATATTCTCACTTTTTTTTTTTAATATTTCATTTATTTATTTGACAGAGAGAGATCACAAGTAGGCAGGCAGAGAGAGAAGGGGAAGCAGGCTTCCCACTGAGCAGAGAGCCGGATGTGGGGGTTGATCCCAGGACCCTGAGATCATGACCTGAGCCAAAGGCAGAGGGCTTAACCCACTGAGCCACCCAGGTGCCCCATATTCTCACATTTTTGACAACTCATGGGCCACCTTCTTCCCAAAAGATATTTCCTTCTTGCAATCTCCTTGGCCACATTGTGAAACTCCTCAGGTCAAATAGGAAGAACAGAGAGGACTCCTCATCATCACCAGACTTGCCATGAACTCCCTAGAACCAGCAATCACAGCACCCTCCAACTGCTGAGTGATGGCACTTTGCAAACATTAACTCAGTTAATCCCCAAAATAGTCCTGGAAGGAAAGTGGTTTTGATTCATTTTACCTTCAAGGAAGTTGAGGCTCAGAGAGGTCTTATAACTAGTCAATGGCTTTGCCGTTATTTCAACCCAGGTCTGACTGAGTATATGGTTGGTTGCATCTAAATGAGCTAAAACAGCCACAGCAGCAGTAAGCTGGTGCCAATACTACTATGCACCAGAGATTTGGGGGAGAGTGAAGGGAGACAAACTTGGCTCTGACAATACTCTAATAACACTTAGACCTTACTAATTTCAGACCTTAATTGGAGTAGCATATGTGTTGTGGTTGATGGCAGTAGGAAGTAAGCAGGAAATACCAGAACCAGATTCTGGCTAATCAGGAAGATTAACCCATTCCAAAGATGGCTCTGCCTCTAATGCTTTCCTCCTCTCCCCTGCTACCCTTCTAGACCCATCTTTTCTGTAAAAGCTCTCCTGATCACCCACATGATCCCCAGCCTTTATCCTTTGCTCTGTGTTCTCTTTTTACTTTGTGATATCTCAGTTATTGTCTTTCCTCATTACATTTTATTTTAGTATTTTATTTATATTTCCTCCCTATCTGGCCAGAGCACCTTGAAGCCAGCACCTGTGTTTTAGCCTTTTTTTTTTTTTTTTTTTTTTTAAATAAGCTCATGACCCTGAGATCGAGAGTCATATGTTCTACCAACTGAGCCAGCCAGGTGCTCCTGTCTTACTCATCTTTGTACCCAGTAGCTTGAACAGTTCCTGGTTAATTAAAAGTCTCATGACCTTCTTATCTAAGTTTTCTAATTTTTTTTTTTTTATTTGTCAGAGAGAGAGGGAGAGAGAGCTAGCGAGCACAGGCAGACAAAGTGGCAGGTAGAGGCAGAGGAAGAAGCAGGCTCCCCGCCGAGCAAGGAGCCCGATGCGGGACTTGATCCCAGGACACTGGGATCATGACCCGAGCCGAAGGCAGCCGCCCAACCAACTGAGCCACCCAGGCGTCCCTCTAAGTTTTCTAATTGTAAGCCAGTATCTTCACTTTCCCAGCATCCTGACTTGAATGGGCCTTTTGAGTACCTTAGATAGGATATTTGTCAGGATTACATAATTTTATTGCCTGCCCAGCATCTAACCCCCTCTTCCTTCCTACATTTGGGGAAACAGCTATCACATGAAACATGGGTTCCATGGAAGGCAGAATATGTCTTCCCTTTACAGAATTCGGGAAAGAGGTCAGACGTTGCCCTCCTCGATCCCTGGCAGCTGGAGTGCGTGCATATGACCTAAGCTTGGCCCGGCTGAAGCTTCTCCCCAAACCTTGAATTTAAATCAAGTGACCCAAGAAATAGGGACCATTTAGAATTTGGGCTAGTGGCAGTGCTGGTGTCCACTATTCAGTGGGAGTGGCAGCAGCATCTTAATTGAGATGTTTCTGTGATATAGTCTTTCTGTCTTCTGAGATGGTCTCCTTTGCCCCATGTCCATTTTCTAAGCTTGATTTTCTAGCCTCCCAGCCACTTCTGTGATTTGCCTGATACTTCTCAGATCAACTCCTGTTCTGATAAAAACAGCCAGAGTTGGCTTTTGTTATTTCCATCCAAGAGCTCTGACTGATACAGCTGATGGACCCATAGTAGGTAGTCCTGGATTCTGGGGAGCTAAAGGCCAAGAAGTAACTTCTCTTTGATCCAATCCCAAAACTGAGATACAGGATTATCTTTCAGTCTGCTGTACTCATAGTTTTCCATAGCCATGATCAGACTTTGTCCTCACAACAGCTCTACCTATAGGCAGGTGGGTGAGTAGTAAAACGATTTTTTTAAATGATTTTATTTATTTATTTGAGAAAGAGAGAGAGAGTGCAAGAGCAGGACAGGTGGAGAGAGAAAAGCAGATTCCTACTGAGCAGGGAGCCCGATGCAGGGCTCAATCCCAGGACCCTGGGATCATAACCTGAGCCAAAGGCAGATGCCCAACTGTCTGAGCCACCCAGGCATCCCCGTAAAACAAGATTTTAAAAGGAAAAAAGTAAAGCTCAATGAGAAGTGGCTTTCCTGAGGTCCCCAAATTAGTGACAGCCCAGACTACAATACACACTTCTTGATTTCTAGCACCTGAATAACACTGAATGACTAATCTGCATTGAATTTTAAAGAATTCATTCACAAATATTCATTGAGGATCTGTTATGTGCCACTCATTGACTAGGACAATGGGTTCCCTTTATTCTAGCCTCAATATTCTGTTTTCTGAAAAGCACTGTAAGTATTAGTATAAATGTATATGTGCATATATATAAATAAGTATATACTATAGAATAATAATTATAATAATATAATAATTATAATATAGAATAATGTAACAAATATGACAAATATACATTATATACATAATGTATATTTATACATAAATAGTAAGTATCAATATAAACTATAGAATATATTACATACAAATATAAATTACAAATATATATTATAAAATAAGTGTTTTATATATATGTATGTACATTATATATATATATATGAAACTTATATTTGGGCAGCAGTATAATATTGTTGCTAAAACCTAGCCAGGCTGCGTGGGGAAAAACCCTGGCTATCCCACTTAGAATCTGTGTATAGCACACCCTCAGCATCCTACCCATAACCTTCCAGCCCTCACCTCTACCCCGCCGGGAAGTCTGCTTGCACAGAGTACCTGGGACTCACTGCATGAAGAGTTCACTGGGCCTTTGTGCAGGGGAAGCTAGGAAAGCCAGAGTTAACACCCTGAGCAATGGTCCTCAAACAATGATGGAGATTGGTGAGAAATATTCCAGATTCCTCACCTCTCAGCAGGAATGAACTCTTAAGAGTATTCCTCATTGTCTTCCAAAATTCCCCAATGGGACTGAGCTCCACTTGTCCTTAGTGGTAACCTGCTTGACAGCACACACCTTCCTCCTTGCCACTCATTTCCCACTCCCCAGCTGGCGTTTTGTGGAGTCATTCCCACCTGCCCAAAGCTACTTATCCTTTTCTCTGGGTCGGCTTCTGGAGGACCCTAAACTAAGATACCACGAGACCCTGGGAAAATTACTCAAATAATAACCTGCAAAATGAAGACAATATTATTTGCCTCATTGGAGTAAATTCACGCAAGAGGTTAGCCCAATTGCCAGCACGTCATCAGCACTCAGTGTCAGCCATTGTTACTGCATGCAGCACTTTGGGCTCTCAGAGAACTTACACATTCTTTTGCTTCTTTCTGCACCAATCAGGGAAGCCTAGCTGTCCTCTCCAGCTTCACCTCCAGCCACCCCACCAGACTTCCTGCCTCGTTCAAGGACAGATGCTGTTTTTCACTTCAGCCCTGCTCTCCCATGAGCACATCCCCAAAATGACCAATCTCTTTCACATATGAGTGGTTCAACACGCCCTGCCCTCCTTGTCTGGACACACTCCTCCATTCCCCACATTTATCTCCCAGTAACGCCCACCCATCTACCAAGCTTCCATCCAGCTTTCCCACCTCTAGGAAGTGTTCCCAACTATCCTTCCTTCCTCTTCTCTTTGGTCCATACCACACATTCCACACACAATACACGCACCACACATACACAAATACATATATACCTCTCACAGTGGGACCATGCAAAGAGAACACTTAACCCAGGAGTGCTGCTCTCCCTCATGCAGAGCCCCTAGAACTGTAATTATTTGCCTTCTTACCTGCCTCCTTCACTAGCCAGTGAGCATCTCTGCAGCAGGCATCGTGGCTTTTATTGTCCATCTCAAAACATGTGAAATGATTTCTTTCAAATAAGTGAATGTAAACAAACATTTGAAGTAGGGGTGTTCTCTGTATTTTTCAGTTGAGGAAACAACTTAAAACTTGAGCTGACTCCATTCAAGATCCTACAATTAGTACAGGATTAGGGGGAGGAATTCAAACCCAATCATTTGCTTCAAAGTTGAAGACAGAGTTGATGGGTTTTGTGCCCGAGATGCCCTTCATATCCCTCCTACTTTCACATCCTCTGCTTAGAAAATAAACCCCATCCACAGCCTCGGAAGAAGAGCAGTTTTCCATTCAAAATGACCCAGTCCTCAACCACGGTTGATGGGCTCGGGAGTGGACATCTGACTCAGGAGGAGGCCTAGGAAGACCATGCCTCTTGGGAATCCAGACAGCCTGCATCAGCTGGCTGCATGCACCGAAACTACAAGGCGGCAGAGAAGAAGAGCAACTGAGGCTGGTATTTGAAGACTTCTGTTTTGAGTCGTATGATTATGGTCTAAACCCAGTTGGCCGCTAGTGTGGTCAATTGAGGTCATGTGAGAAAACTCATGCTTTGCCACCTAATTATCTGTTTTTAAAAATAAATTTTTTTTTTTTAGATTTTATTATTTTAGAGAGGTGGGGGGCATGTGTGAGCCAGGAGAGGAGCAGAGGGACAGAGAGAATCTTCAGCAGGCTCCATGCCCAGTGTGGAGCCTGATGCAGGGCTCAATCCCACAACCCTGAGATCATGACCCAAGGCAAAATCAAGAGATGGACACCCAACTGACTGAGCCACCCAGATACCCCCCAAATTCCATCCTTTTAAAATTAGCTATGCATCAACACTATAGATTAAAATAGACCTAAAAAGCAAATGAAACATTTAATTGTAAGTATTAGTATTTGCACATTCTTTCTCACTAGTTCTTAAGATTACTTCATCAACTTAATATCATCTGGGTTCTTCTATACATTTCCATTCAGCCATAAATAAATACAGCACACAGTTGTAACTATACATAAATCTGTTAAATGGTAAGTCAGATTATGTCACTTCTCTGACCTATAAGCCACTACCTGATTCACCATCTGTTATGTAACCTCTCTGATCTCCTATTATTCCCATCTTTGCTATACTGACCTACATATTCCTTCAACACACCAGGCACATTGCTTTTCCATGGCTGTAATAGTTTCCTAGGGCTACCGTAATGAAGTACCACAAACTGGATGGCTGAAAACAACAGAAATTTATTGTCTGCCAGTTCTGTTGGCTAGAAGTTAAAAAAATCAAGCTGTTATCAGGGCCATGTTCCCTCTGAATCCTGTAGCAGAGACTAGTCCTTGCCTCTTCCCAGTTTCTAATGGTGGATGTCAATCCTTGGTATTCCTTGACTTGCAGCTGCATCACTACGATCTCTGACTCTGTCATTGCGTAGCACTCTTCCTAAATATCTCTGTCTCTGTGTCCTTTTTTAAGGGTATCACTCCTTCACATTGGATTGGGCCAACTCTGAGGACCTCATCTTCACCTAAGTGCATCTACAAAGTCCCTATTTCCAAATAAGATCAAATTTCACAGGTACTAAGGATTTGGGGTTTCAATATATCATTTGGGAGACATAATTCAACCCACAATGATGGCCCTTGCATTGTTCCTTCTGCCTGAAATGCTCCTTCCCCAGATGTGTGCAACCACCTTCTCACTTCCTTCTGGTCTTTAATGTCACTTTCCTTGTGAGTTTTCCGTAGCCCCTTATCTGAAATGGCAACACCCTGCTTCCCCAACATTTCTAGTTTCTGCCCCTGCTTTATTTTTCTCTTTAGCATTCATCATTAGCATAGTATCTATTGTGTTTCCCTTATTTATATTGTTCATTTTCTGTCTTCCCTGGTATAAAGAAAACATCCACTTATGGAAGGCAATCCGTGAAACAGAAATTCATGGTGTTTTTTGAGAGTTAGGATGTTCTGCTTCCTGTGAAAAAGTAGAATTCCGGCAGCATGTTTTTTCTGGTCCTGAGGCTCCAGTTCTAAAACTGAGAGCCTCTGTGGAGAAGGGGGTTCACAAAGGACAGAGAAGATAGAGTTCCAGAAAATGAGGAAACTCTGGTTTATTACTAACAGACCATGCTTAGTTCCAGAACCAACAGGGAAAAAAAAATACTCATTTTCTCCAACAATCAAGAAGCCAAGAAAGAGATTTACTGAGTTGGGACAGAAGGGAAGGAAGATAATGCTTGTTTTGGCCTCTTGAAGAACTTCAGATCAGGATCTTAATTGAAAAGTAGCACCATTTTCTTAATCTGGACTAGCTGTGTGACCTTTGGCAACATTTTACCCTTCTCTGAGCCTTCCTTTTCTCACTGTTAAATGAGGCAGTTGAATGAGACAGTCTCTTCAGTCTCTTTCAACCTTGCCAGTCTGCATCACCTTAAACTCTAACCTCCATGAAGGTGGATCATCTCTTGTTTTCCTCCAGGTACTGAGCACCTAGCACAAGGCCTAATCTGTAGTAGCACCCAGCACAATAATGGACCTTCAGGACATAATAGCAACAGATGAATAGATGAAGATTAAACAAACTATCTAGGTAACTTTTGAAGGAGAGGAAAGAGAGATCAAGGGATCTCATTCCATGGAGTCATATAGAAGATGTTTTGTTTTGTTTTGTTTTTTTAGAAGATGTTTTTAATAAACTTGAAGTCTTTACTGTAACCAAAAAGCCATTTCCTGAGATTTGTTTTAAATATTCAGAGCACTGGACAGTGGAGTATGAAGCTATTTAAGCCAACTCTGTGCCCCCCCGAGGGCCTTACTATTTTCTTGGGGAGACAGGAAATGCATACCACAGATGCTAAACTACAGAAGGAATCTTCAGCAGATCCTGGTCTGTCCATGGTACTTATGATCTAGGAACTCACAGTTTGTAGGGTTCAGAGAGACGAGCTAGTGACCTCCTGTGGTCCCAACTCTTCTGCTCCAGCTCCTGGAAACTTCGTCCATCCAAGCTGGGACCAAAAAGTACAGAAGCAGGGGTCCTCATCCCCTGTCCTCTATATCTCCCTGGAGCCATAGGCAGGTGAAAAACACACCATCCTCTGCTCTTCTCTTCTGTCCCAGATTTTTAAGTCAAGTCCGATTTCTTTTTTCTTTTCTTCTTCTTTTTTTTTAAAGATTTTATTTATTTATTTGACAGACAGAGATCACACAAGTAGGCAGAGAGGCAGGCAGAGAGGGGAGGGGAGAAGCAGGCTCCCTGCTGAGCAGAGAGCCTGAAGCTGGGGCTCGATCCCAGAACACTGGGATCATGACCCAAGCCCAAGGCAGACGCTTAATGACTGAGCCACCCAGGTGCCCCTCAAGTCTGATTTTTGCCCAGGTCAAGTCAAGAATTGCTCTGTGTCAGCCAACTCCCTGCAAGTCAGCTGACTAATGGTTTTCTAACTTCATTTGAAAACAGCCTAGGAAAGCCTCGAGTCTATGGAGAGTCCCTCTGAGTCATGGCTCGGAAAAACCTCTATAAGTCATCCTAGTTGATTTTATAAAGCTTCCAGCTTTTTTTTTTTTTTTTTGTAAATATTTTATTTATTTATTTTTTAGAGAGAGAGAGAGAAAGTGCGAGCTCAGGCAGACAGAGGCAGAGGGAGAAGCAGGCTCCCTGCTGAGCAAGGAGCCCGATGTGGGACTCGATCCCAGGACCTGGGATCATGACCCGAGCCGAAGGCAGCCGCTTAACCAACTGAGCCACCCAGGCGTCCCAAGCTTCCAGCTTTTAAAGTTTGTTGTTGTTGTTGTTGTTGTTGTTTTTACTTGAAAGAGATCACAAGTAGGCAGAGAGGCAGGCAGAGAGAGAGGGGGAGAAGCAGGCTTTCTGCCGAGCGGAGAGCCCAGTGTGGGGCTCTATCCCAGGACCCTGGGATCATGACCTGAGCCAAAGGCAGAGGCTTTAACCCACTGAGCCACCCAGGTGCCCCAAAGCTTCCAGCTTTTAGACCAGAGGAGCTTCCTCCCTGATCTTGAGTAAAGTGAACATGCCTCTGGACCTGGGCCAGGCAGGCTTGTCATGTAGTTCGAGCTGCCTCACTTAGGGATAGTTCATGTCTGCCATGTCATTTCTCTCTGAGCCGGAATTTTCTCCTCTGTAAAGGAAGGACTGTAACAACACGACATATATGCACACTCACTTTACCACCACCCCCGCCTGCCACAGCTTTATTCTGAGAGTTAAATGAGATCACTTCTGTGACGGTATTCTGCACTACACAAGAATAAGTTATCTTTATTATCAGATTACAGCTTTGGTGAGTCATCTTGGACATCAGTTTTTGACGTACATGTCCTTGACTTAATCCCTTCACCAACTATTTCATGTTCATTTCTTTTTCCTGTTTCCTAGAGAAATTTTAAAGTTGGTGCTATGCATACTCCTGATGGAGACTTTACCTAACATCATTTGGTCTCCACTCTCCCTTCCCAGTGGAACCTACCAGCTGTGACTTCTTCACCCTGTCAGTATTCAGGAAGTTTTTCCCCAGCCCACGCTATTACCATGCACACCCACATATCTGAAACCGACATATTTAATATTCGATCTACTTGTTGTCATGTGTAGAAACCCAAAAAAAGGTGGGCTCTAAGAGTCAAGAGTCCTGTGTTCCAGAATTAGCATTGTTTTTGATTACCCAAGGAGCTCTGGGCCATTCAGTTTGATAAACATCTATTCAGGTCAAGGGAGTGTGCCCGGGGGGTGGTTGTTGTCTGCTGTACAGAAACTCACAAGTTTTGTAGGTCACACAGAGAAGTAAGCCTCTACTTTGAATAGTGTGCTATATAGTGGCACACATCTATACAGAATAAGGGCACACAGAGGAAGGGACAATTTAATCAAACTTCAACAGTTATAGAGGCACCACTTCAGAGAAGAGGTGACATCTGAACTAGGCTTTCAAGGAAGACAAAGATTTGCAAGGCCAACAAAGAGACGCGGTAGGAAGAACATTAAGACGTGAGCAAAATCACATGCTAAAGAAATGAGAAGAGTTTGGTAGGGTCCGAGCATAGGATGCGTGGTAGGGAGGGCAGGGAATGAGGCTAGGAGAAAGTCAGGCTGGGGCCGCGTGGGACCTAGAGTGCCAGGCTTGGCCATGTGGGCTTTATTCTCTCCAGCCCTTCTTAACCAGGGTTCCGCAAGAAAACGAAGCCCTTTTGACCTAAGTCATGCATTGTACAAATGAATTTCTCCCCTCTGTATCTAGAATGACACAGGTTATGTATCATCCTGGAGAAAACTGAGAAAAGAGTCACTCAAATCATTTTCTGTGAGGTTTGGTGGTCATAGGGAAGCCCCACTGAGAAAGGCTGCTAGGCAATGGCAAGTCACCCAACATTTACAGAAAGCAAGTGATAACCTCACATGTCACAGAAACATTACTCTGCTGACAAGGAGGAAAATGATTTAGAAAGAGTACAGGAGAAGAAAATTCTGCTGCAATAATTCAGGGGGGTGATGGCCAGGGCTCAGGACGATGACTGTAGGCACAGAGGAAAGGGACATCCAGACACACTGGGGAGGCAGCATGGATGGAATCATTGAGTGTTATCTACCTTGGCTTCCCAGCTATAGCATGAAGTCACTTGCTCCCTCTGGATATAGACTGGAGCTTTCCTGAAGGGTGGGAAATCCCTCAGCCACAAACCACCATGTGGTGGTGCCTGCTGCCACTAATCTGGACTTTGTCGTGCTCTGGTGAACTCTGCACACCCTGACGGGCTCCAACTTATGATTTTTCTCTTTATACTCCTCCCCCTCCTTGCCAGGTCAGTCCAGTCCTCCCAACTGACCAGCAGTTTAAGTCCCCTACCCAGCCCCACAATTCCCTGGCCTTGAACTCTGGATTGCTTGGCTGCTCTCCTGACATTCTGCTTTCCTATTCCATTGTTCCAGGGCACTGGGCCTGCTCCCTGTGCTCTACCCAGAACCCCCAAATCCCGCAGCAGCATCAGTATTGCCAGCTTTTGGGCTGCTTGGTCCCAGCTTCCTCCTCCTGCCAGACAGGCCCATGTCGCTGAGGTCCCCTCCCATCTCACCCTTAAACCCACCTGAGTTCAGCTATCACCCAATGTCGTCTGTGTGCTCGTTTGTAACATAGGGGGTCATACCAGGTGACTCCTGAGTTAGATCTCTTCCAACATTAACATCCTGTGTTTCTAAGTTGGCCAACTATAAAAGAAGTCTGCACTGGCACAGGACAACTGAGGCTGGTGGCTAGTGAGTCAGACTCATCCAAACTGTTAAGCTAACCGTGAAGCCAGGAGGTCAGAGTGTAGCCCGCCACTGGGCAGACAGTGGCTGAGACTCAAACCACAGATTAGCAGACCCAGACAGCTGTGTGAACGTGATGACTGATGCCACACCTAGTTTATTAGTCACATTCATGTTCAAGGAATTAACGACATCATTCTGTATTCCCCCAAAGGACAACATTCACTTATGACCTAAAGCTATTTCATATGATGATTGTAATACTACCTTTTCTCACGGTTAGTGGTGGTCATCTGGGATCAGATATTATCCCATTAGTATTTTTTCTCCTTTCCTAGAAATAGTCACAAGTAAGTACTCCCCAAGAGTCAGGCTACATTTTCAAGACTTTCTAAGTTCCTCCAGATGCTTCTCAGCATTCTCAGCTTCTCAGGGTGTGTGCAAGAGAGAAAACAGATCTTTGAAGACCTAGGTTTGAATCCCACAGCTACTTATGAGTCGTGTGGCTCTGGAATAGTTAGTTAATCTCTCTGAGCTTTGGAAATAGGATAATAATACCTGCCTTGCATAGTTGTAGCCCATATGGAAAGTGCCTGGTCTGCAGAAGTTTCTCGATAAAGGGGTTCTCCCTCACACCAACCCTGCTGTCTTCCATCTCTTCAAGTTTCTTTGCTCTCAGGATTGTTTCTCCTAGGCTTGTCTAGATTCTTCCTCTCTTTCCTAGTGGAGACTGGAAGGTTCCTGCCAGTCCACACAAGTTTCTGCTCCAAATATCAGACCCAAGGCATGCTGAGTCAGCACCAGCACTTCTCAGAGTAGGGGCTCCCTCTGGCCCCCCGGGTACAGCTGAGCAATCACAGGCCAAGAAAAATCATGGTCAGAAGATGAGATCATAGCTGAAGGCTCTAAGAGTTCCATTGTCTCAGCTCCAGGGTCAGATACATGGAAGATGTGAATGCCAGTGCTGTAATTCAGCATAGAGCCGGTCAGGAGATTCCAAGAGATGGTGCTGAAGTGGGGAGGGGGGTAAAGTAGGATGTCTCGAGGTTGCTGAGCACATGATTTAGCTGTGGAACACATATTTGTGACTGGCTAGGGAGCTAACACTCTTTGTTCTTCTTTCAAGGGGATTTTAATATCAGAAACCAGTATATACATAGGCTGTAAGAGCCTTTGAGATCATTTAGATCTACTTTCCTTTACACAAATGGAGAAACTGAGGCTTAGAGGATGGAAATTACTTCTCCAACCCACATAGAGAAAAAGGTTCAGAGTGGGACCTGAACCCAGGTCTCCAGATTCGGTGTCCATAACTGTGTTTGTTCTCCTATGAAAAAAACCAGTAAATTCTTAAAATTCAACACAGTGTGGATGCTCAATAAATTGGGTTGTTCAATAACATGTGGAGGGAATGTTCGTTAACAGGATTTCTAAAGAAGAGAGCACTCACTGATGGACTAAATATTTGTTGAGTCCCAGAAGGTAAGGAAGGGCCAAATCATGAAGGATACTGAATGCCATGCTTAGGAGTGTGAATTCTGTGAAAGCCAATGTGAAGCCATCAGTTCAGAACAGAGGACTGACACGACTGGTTTGGGAAGATTGTTCTGGTAGCAGACAGGAGGATGGATTAGAAGGTATCAGGAAAGTGCATGAGGATGTAGGAGGTTTTAGAGTAGTCCTGGTAAGATGTGGGTAGTGGCAGTAGAACAGAGAGGAAGCAGAAGAGCCAAAGGCCATTTCCTAAATGCAATGAATAGGGCCTGTGGTCAGTGGAATAACACGTAAGGCCAGATGGGGCAAAAGTCTGGGCCACAATACCACTTCTCAAGACCCTAAACCCCTGCCCAGGATCCCAGGCTAATCAAGCAGGCTCCACTCACAGCAGGGCAATGGTTGATGCTCACAGCACTGGGCAGGCCACAGGCTGCTAACAGTCATTCACGGTCACTGACATTCTGACTATGATAAACCATGGGCATCTGTTTCCCCAGCAAAGTGCGGTGAAAGTGGTTGGTTGGGACACATAGATAAGAAGTCCTGTTAGAAGTGTTAGCTGTTAGAAGTGTTAGCTGCCTAGAGGCTTCCAGTGAAGAGTAACATTTCTTTTTTTTTTTTTTTTTTAAGATTTTATTTATTTATTTGATAGACAGAGATCACAAGTAGGCAGACAGGCAGAGAGAGAGGAGGAAGCAGGCTGTCCGCAGAGCAGAGAGCCCAATGCGGGGCTCAATCCCATGACCCTGGGATCATGACCCGAGCTGAAGGCAGAGGCTTTAACCCACTGAGCCACCCAGGCACCCCGAAGGGTAACATTTCTTAAGATGAAAGCTTAGTATTTCTAAACCTTGGCTGGATAATTTCGATTTACAGTACAAGGTAGGTATCATCCACTCCTAGCTATAGAGGTTATGTCTTTTAACAGTTAACAGCAGTACCAGGAAGTCTGAGTCCAGAGTGGTCCTCTCTAGCTGTGTAAGCTTGAGCAAGTTACCAAATCTCTTTAAGTTTCCTCAACCATAAAGCAAGGATAACAGTTGCACCTTTGTGAGGCTTGTTGTCCTAATAATATGAGACAGTGCATTGTAAGAGCTCAGTACAATGTTTGCCACAGAGCAAGTGCTCAGAGTTAGCTAGAGTTGACTTTAATAGCTCTACTGAATTCATTTGTAGAATGTTAGATATATTTACAAAGATAACTTTTGCAAATATAAAAAAAATGTGTGTTCTAATTTTTAAAAGCCCCCTGTTGGGATGCTGCATTTAACTACATTTCAAAGATTCATGGATGAGGGGTAGGACAGGACATGGGATACATATACAAATTTTACAAGGGTGTCATAAAAGCCTTGTTTTTTGCTTCCCCCAAATTTTGTGTTCAAAGACTTGATTTGGCTATTGATTTGCTGGGTGCCTTTGAGTAAGTCCATTTAACCTTCAAACTTCTTTTGCTTCTTCTGTAAAGTAAGTGAGCATAGTCTACAGGGTTTCAAAAGGCCCTACCAATTCTAAAATAAGTATAAGGACTTATTTTTTTCTTTCACATAGCTATCAGAGTAAGTCAAACTCCAATTATTTCTGATGACGCCCAATAACTCTTCATAATTATCAGGAATTATTGCCAAGAATTTAACTACCATCTTTATTACAATGTATGTATTTATCTATCTAGTGGTTTGACAGAGTATAGCTGACCTAGAACATTGGGAAGGATAGTCACAGCTGAAAAGCAGAAAGCTGGAACCAGGGGTGCTGGTGGCTCCGTTGGTTAAGTGTCTGCCTCTGGATTTCAGCTCAGGTCATGATCTCAGGGTCATGAGATCAAGTTCCGTGTCGGGCTCCAGGCTGTGCATGGAGCCTCCTTAAGATTCTCTCTCTCCTTCTCCCTCTGCCCCTAACCCCCAAAAAGGAAGGAAGGAAGGAAATGAACCAGATCTTGAGTTTCCTTGTGCTTACTGGTCTTTGGGGGAAAGTGACTTTTTTTTTTTTTTAAGATTTTAAAAATTTATTTGACAGAGACTGAGAGAGTGAGAGTACAAGCAGTAGGAGCAGGAGAGAGAGAAGCAGGCTCGTCACTGAGCAGGGAGCCTGATAATGGGCTTGATCCCAGGACCCTGGCATGACCTGAGCTTAACCAATTGAGCCACCCAGGTGACCCTGACTTTTCTTTTCTTTCCTTCCTTCCTTTTTCTTTTCTTTCTTTTTTTTTTTTTTAACTTTCTCATCTATTCGTTTTTATTGTCAAAGTTTCTCTGAGAGTGTTTTTTTTTTTTTTTTTTAAAGATTATTTATTTATTTATTTGACAGAGATCACAAGCAGGCAGAGGGGCAGGCAGAGAGAGAGGAAGGGAAGCAGGCTCCCCGATGAGCAGAGAGCCCGATGCCGGGCTCGATCCCAGGACCCTGGGACCATGACCTGAGCGGAAGGCAGAGGCTTTAACCCACTGAGCCACCCAGGCACCCCTCTGAGAGTTGTTTTGGTGATAAGTTCATCAGTTTGGCAAAGTGCAGGGAACAGGTGAGTAAAGATCATCTTTGTGAGCAAACCTTTCAGGTCTAGTCACAGTTGTCCCTGCAGCCCTTTCTCACTCCTTTGTTTTCACACATTCTGATAAAACCAGACTGACATCAGCTGTTTCCTTAGATCCTGTGTGTTTACTGCTTCATGTTTTGCTAATGCTGCTCTCAACCTGGAAACCCTCCTCTCTGAATTCTTCCTCCACTCTCACTGCTAACACTGTTGTGTCCAGATCTCCCCATCCTTCAAGGCTTAGTAATGTTACATCTCTACAAAGCATGGGTAATCCTTCTCGAAGGGTACAGTGAATATCTCCATTAGCTGAGCCCCCAAAACTCAGATACATGCTTTTGATATGCACCTCTAGGGCGGTTCTGGTGCCCACAATAGCACAGCAGTCAGGCACAGGACCTGCAGGCACAGCCACTTGAGTTCAAATCCCTACTCGAGCCTTAGCTACCATCTTGGACAAGTTAAAAGCCTCTCTGTGCTTCAGTTTCCTTATCTGTAAAATGTAGCGAACAGCACCTACTTCATGAAGTTTTTGTTAGGTTTAAATGAGCCAGCACATGTAAAGCACTTGGAACAGTACCTCGCCCATAGGGAGTGTTTGATAAATGATAGTTATCATTACTACTTTCTCCTTCTACCTTGTTTTATACATACAACATCACTGTCTTGGGTTTCCTCCTAGGCTCTACATTCCTTGAGAGCAGGAGGATTTGTGCCTGTTCATTTTTTGTAGCTTTTTTTGTGTCTAGAACTTAGCACACAAAACTAGTTACCTGACAGATTTTGGAAAACTTAAGTCCAAGTCATTCCTATCTTTTCATCCCCAATATTCACAAGGTGCCATGTGAATAAGCGATTCCATGAATTAAAGAAGTCTGTTGTAATTAAATGTCACATTGTTACTGGGGCACCTGGGTGGCTCAGTTAGTTAAGTGATCGACTCTTGGTTTTGGCTCAGGTCATGATCTCATGGGCTTGATATTGAACCCAGTGTCCAGCTCTGCACTCAATGTGGAGTCTGCTGGAAATTCTTTCCCTCCCCCTCTCACTCTGCCCCTCCCAAACTCGCATGCGTGCACCCATGCATGCTCGCTCTCTCTCTTCCACTCTCTCAAATAAATAAATAAATAAAATCTAAAAAAAAAACCCAAATGTCATATTGGACATTAGACTAAACAGTCTGTAGTCAGTTGCATGCTAATGCATGTGGCATGCCAGGGCCTTTTAAAGAATGTTACATGTGGGGCGCCTGGGTGGCTCAGTGGGTTAAAGCCTCTGCCTTCGGCTCGGGTCGTGGTCTCAGGGTCCTGGGATCGAGCCCCGCATCGGGCTCTCTGCTCAGCGGGGAGCCTGCTTCCCTTCCTGTCTCTGCCTGCCTCTCTGCCTACTTGTGATCTCTGTCTGTGAAATAAATAAATAAAATCTAAAAAAAAAAAAAAAAAAGAATGTTACATGTGGTGCCCAGCTTTGTGAGCCAGGGCCCCCAGCTCCTGCTCCTGGTCCCATCCCACTGCTCTAAGCAGGCAGATTTGAATTGAATTCAAATTCAATTACTTTTACTTCCTATGGCTGTGGGTCAGCCTGGTTTCAGCTGGCCATGCACAATGATGACCAAAGCTACCACACAGAGCAGTTCACTTGGGAAGCAGCCTCACCCATGATCCCTAGACCAACTGATGAACAAACATGTACTCAAAGAAAACATCATGTATTACTCCAATGGGACAAAGTGCAGTTGTAGTCAAGATTACAGGTCAAAGTCAGATCTGTTTCTGAGACACTTTCCATGTCTTTTCCTGGTATTTCTCACATTTTTGCAGACACTTCTTGGTCTGTGATCATGGATTTGTGCCAAACAGCAGTTTACCCAACACTGTGATTCATTTATTTGTTTTCTATACACTGTCTGACTTTACTCGTGTTTGGCTTTGGCTGAGGACACTCAGCATACACTTTATGTGGCTAACCAGTCAGACTTTTTAGTATTTTTGGATCTTAATAAAAAAAGAAATTAATCTGGGAATATATCCAAAGGTAACAAAAACACTAACACAAAAAGATATCTATACCCCCATGTTCACAGCAGCATTATTTACATTAGCCCAAACATGGCAACAACCTAAGTATGCAATGATGGATGAATAGATAAAGAAGTTGTGGTCTCGGGACGCCTGGGTGGCTCAGTGGGTTAAGCCGCTGCCTTCGGCTCGGGTCATGAT
>ML104107.1:0-146877 GCA_003697995.1 Taxidea taxus jeffersonii
CTAACCAAAGAGGCAAAGAATCTATACTCAGAGAACTATAAAGTACTCATGAAAGAAATTGAGGAAGACACAAAGAAATGGAAAAATGTTCCATCCTCATGGATTGGAAGAATATTGTGAAAATGTCTATGCTACCTAAAGCTATCTACACATTTAATGCAATTCCTATCAAAATCCCATCCAATTTTTTCAAGGAAATGGAACAAATGATCCTAAAATTTGTATGGAACCAGAAAGACCTCGAATAGCCAAAGGAATATTGAAAAAGAAAGCCAAAATTGGTGGCATCACAATTCCGGACTTCAAGTTCTACTACAAAGCTGTCATCATCAAGACGGTATGGTACTGGCACAAAAACAGACACGTAGATCAATGGAACAGAATAGAGAGCCCAGAAATAGACCCTCAACTCTATGGTCAACTAATCTTCGACAAAGCCCGAAGGAATATCCAATGGAAAAAAGACACCCTCTCCCACAAATGGTGTTGCGAAAATTGGACAGCCACATGCAGAAAAATTAAATTGGACCATTTCCTTACACCACACACGAAAATAGACTCAAAATGGATGAAGGACCTCAACGTGAGAAAGGAATCCATCAAAATCTTTGAGGAGAACACGGGCAGCAACCTCTTCGACCTCAGCCACAGCAACTTCTTCCTAGGAACAACGCCAAAGGCAAAGGAAGCAAGGGCAAAAATGAACTATTGGGACTTCATCAAGATCAAAAGCTTTTGCATAGCAAAGGAAACAGTTAACTAAACCAAAAGACAACTGAGAGAATGGGAGAAGATATTTGCAAATGACATATCAGATAAAGGGCTAGTATTCAAAAATCTATAAAGAGCTTAGCAAACTCAACACCTAAAGAATAAATAATCCAATCAAGAAATGGGCAGAGGACATGGACAGACATTTCTGCAAAGAAGACATCCAGATGGCCAACAGACACATGAAAAAGTGCTCCACATCCCTCAGCATCTGGGAAATACAAATCAAAATCACAATGAGGTACCACCTCACACCAGTCAGAATGGCTAAAATTAACAAGTCAGATGTTGGTAAAGATACGGAGAAAGGGGCACCCTCCTACAGTGTTGGTGGGAATACAAGCTGGTGCAACCACTCTGGAAAACAGCATGGAGGTTCCTCAAAAAATTGAAAATAGAGCTACCTTATGACCCAGCAAGCATATTACTGGGTATTTACCCTAACGATACAAATGTAGTGATCCAAAGGGGCATGTGTACCCAAATGTTTATAGCAGCAATGTCCACAATAGCCAAGTTATGGAAAGAACCTAGATGTCCATCAACAGATGAATGGATAAAGAAGAGGTGGTATATATATATATACAATGGAATACTATGCAGCCATCAAAAGAAATGAAATCTTAACATTTGTGATGACATGGATGGAACTAGAGCGTGTTATGCTTAGCGAAATAAGTCAACTGGAGAAAGATAACTATCACATGATCTCCTTGATATGAGGAAGTGGAGATGCAACGGGGGTGGGGGTTAAGGTGGTAGGAAAAGAAAAAATGAAACAGGATGGGATCGGGAGAGACACAGACCAAAAGAGACTCTTAATGTCATAAAACAAACTGAGGGGGGTGGGGGGGGAGAGGGTTTGGGAGAGGGTGGTGGGGTTACGTTATATGTTTAAATAAAAAAAGCTTAAATAAAAAAAAAGAAGATCCCTGAAAAACATGCAAGTAATCCTGAACAAATGGACATTTCTTTTTCTTATTCATCCAAATGTTAGTTGTCTTAAAACAAACAAAAAGTGGGAATTACTAGCCTCACAAGATATTAAAATGCAGTATAAAATAAAGTTTGTATATAATAAAATATAAAAATATAAATAATGCATACTGTATAAAATACACTAGGAAAGCCTCTTTAACTGGAAAGTATGGTACTGTACATGAATAGGCAGATCAATGAGTTAAATAGAAAGATCAGACTGTACAAATATATATACATGCATATATATATTCATTTATGTGTGCATATAAGTGAATTATATAATAAAAGTGACATGGTATGAATTTATCAAATATACATATTTAAATAAATATAGGACAACTGAACAATTATTTGATAGTGGATGAATATATTTGATAGAAAGATGAATGTAGATCAATGCCACATACCTTATACAAATGTATCAGAGATCCAAATGTAAAACAGAAAGTATACAAATAATATAATAAATTACAAATTCCTGCATAACCTGTATAAATATGACAAAATCCAAATTCATTGAAAAAATAGAGACATTTGAATGCATAATATTTTTCTCAAATTTTTGCATTTTAACAAAAAACATAAACTATAAAGAAAGAGAAATGAAAAACGACATTTGACAGAAATATTTTGCAAACTGCATCTCAGATAAAGGCCCATAGTACCAATATTTGAAAGCTAAAATATTAAAGATGGGGGAAGAGCAACATCAAACAGAAAATTGGGCTGAAATGGTAAACAGGCAATTCTCAAAAGAAAATGTAAGGTTGAGCATTAAATTCTTCTTTGTCTGTCTGACTTGACTTATTTCACTTAACATAGCAAATACCATATGATTTCATTCATATGTGGGATTTAATAAACAAAACAATAAGCATAGGGCAAAAAAAGAAACAGCGAGGCAAACCAAGAAAAAGACTCGTAACTATAGAGAACAAACTAATGGTTACTAGAGGGGGGTGAGGGGATTGGTTAAATAGGTGATGAGTATTAAGGTGCAAAAGTGTGCACTTGTGATAAGCTCCAGATGTTGTATGGAAATGTAGAATCACTAAATTGTACACCAGAAACTAGTATTACACTATATGCATATATGTATTTTTTAACTAGAGTTAAAAAAATTAAAAAAACATTAAATTTAGAGTTCACTTACATGCAAAAGAAATTAACTTTAAAATGACACTGATTATACTTAATGTTAAAAGACTAAATGCTGAGGGAGGAGTCAAGATGGTGGAGAAATAGCAGGCTGAGACGACATCAGGCAGCAGGAGATCAGCTAGATAGCTTATCAAACCATTCCAAACACCTACAAATCAAACAGGAGATTGAAGAGAAGAGGGGCATCAATTCTAGAAACAGAAAATCAACCACTTTCTGAAAGGTAGGACCTGTGGAGAAGTGAATCCAAAGCGATGGGAAGATAGACTGCAGGGAGGGGAGGGGCCAGCTCCCAGCAAGTGACAGAGCAATGGAGCACAAAATCAGAACTTTTAAAAGTCTGCTCCACTGAGGGACATCACTCCAGAGACTAAACCAGGGTGAAGCCCATGTGGGTTCAGAGTGGCCTCAGGTCCCACGGGGTCACATAAGGATCGGGGATGTCTGAGTGTCACAGAGCTCACAGGTATTAGAGCAGAGAAATTGGCTACAGAAACAGAGCTGAGGAGTGAGCTCTCAACTTGGGGTTACCTTAAATTGTGATCCATGGCAAAGGCCACTTCTCTGTGTGTGGGGACCCCACAAGATCCAGGGAGACACTCCTGGAAGAGCACAGGGATCTGTGGGGTTTGGAGACTCTAGGTGGGGCTGTGTGCCAGAGACAGAGACACTTGGTCACAAGCTGAGTGAGCTCAGAGTGCAGCTGGAGGCCAGGGAGACGGGAGTGATTGAGTGCTTTTCTCCGAGGGCACACTGAGGAGTGGGGCCCTGAACCCTCGCCTCCTCCAGGCTGGAATTGAAAGGGCACCATTTTCATTCCTATCCTCTGGAATTCTATGGAAAGCGTTCAGGGAACAAAAGCTCCTGAAAGGGAACTCGAGCAGATTACTCGGGTAATCCCCTGGTAAGGGTGGTGCAAATCCAAGTGGGGCAAAGACACTTGAGAATCACTACAACAGGCCCATCACCAAGCAGATCAGCAAGAAATCCAACCATGGCCAAGTTCACTTACCAAGGAGAACAGTGGAATTCCAGAGGAGGAGAAAGCAAAGCATGGAATTCAAAGCTTCCTCCCCATGATTCTTTACTCTTGCAAAGTTAATTAATTTTTTTATTTAATTGTTTTCTTCTGCTAATTTTATTTAACTTTTACACTTTCCTCTTTTAATATTTTTAACTAGTTTATCTTAACAATACCTTTCATATGATATTTTTGAAGCTTCATTATTATAGTCATATTTTATCCTTCATTATATCTAACGTTATTTTTTGTACACACATGGGGTTTTTTCTTCTAAAAAATATTGGGATACAACTTCTTCTAATAGATAAAAATATACCCTAAATCTAGCACAGGGCTTTGTTCTAGTCTCCAGCCTGAGCAAATTCTCTCAACTTTATTTTTCTTTATTCTCCCAACCAACTTATCTTATCAATGCCTTTTTTAGAAATTTTCTTCAAAATTTTCTACTTCATAGTCATATACCATCCGTTCATTGAGTTTACCCTTATATATGTTTTTCATTCTTAAAAATTTTGGGAGGTAGTTACTTCTAAGAGACCATAATACTACCAAAATTAAGTGGGTGACCTCGTTCTATTCAAAAGACCATTCTATTCAAAAGAAGGAAAGAAAAAAAGAAAGAGAAAGAAAGAAAGAAAGAAAATTATATATATATATATTATATACATAAAGAAAGAAAGAAAATTATATATATATTATATATATAAAGAAAGAAAGAAAATTATATATATGTTATAAAATATATATATTACATATATAATTTATATATAATATATATTATAAAATTTTATATATTATTATATATTATATATTATTAATATATTATATATAACTATATATAATATATAATATTTATAATTTTCTTTCTTTCTTTCTTTCTTTCTTTCTTTCCTTCCTTCTTTTGAATAGAATGGTCTTTGAATAGAATGGGGTCACCCACTATTATATTTAATTATTATAATTATATATATAATTATGTATATATATAATATATAACATATAAATATGTATATATTATATATAATATATAAATATGTATATATTATATAATATATATATATATATAATTTTCTTCCTTTCTTTCTTTCTTTCTTTCTTTCTTTCTTTCTTTCTTTTTTCTGAACTTCTTTTTACTCCCTTTCTTTCCCCCATTATTTGGGTCTCTTCAGATTTGGTTAAAGCAAGACTCCATTTTACTGGGGTCTTGCCACCCTTTTACTATTTTATTTGCTCCTTCATATATTCTTATCTGGATAAAATGACAAGGCAGAAAAACTCAAAAAAAAAAAAAAAGAAAAAGAGGTAGTACCGAAGAAGGCCAGGGACTTAATCAATACAGACATTGGTAATGTGTCAGATCTAGAGTTCAGAATGACGATTCTCAAGGTGCTAGGTGGGCTCGAAAAAGGAATGGAAGATATTAGAGAAATCCTCTCTGGAGAAATAAAAGTGCTTTCTGGAGAAATAAAAGAACTAAAATCTAACGAAGTTGAAATTTTTAAAAAAGCTATTAATGAGGTGCAATAAAAAATGGAGTCTCTTACTGCTAGGATAAATTACATAGAAGAGAGAATTAGTGATATAGAAGACTGAATGACAGAAAATAAAGAAGCTGAGCAAAGGATAGACAAAAAAACTACTGGATCATGAGAGGATAATTTGAGAGATAAGTGATACCATAAGATGAAACAACATTAGAATAATTGGGATTCCAGAAGAAGAAGAAAGACAGAGGGGAGGAGAAGTAATATTGGAGATAATTATTGTAGAGAATTTCCCTAATATGGCAGTGAACAAGCATCAAAATGCAGGAAGCACAGAGAAACCCCCTCAAAATCAGTAAGAGTAGGTCCACACACCATCATCTAATACATCTAAAAATAGAAGTCTTGGCTCAAAGAGAAAATCTTGAAAGCAGCCCAGGACAAGAAGTCTGTAACATACAATCGTAAAGATATTAGATTGGCAACAGACTTATCTACAGAGAGCTGGCAGGCCAGAAAGAACTGGCATGATATATTCAGAGCACTAAAAGAGAAAAAACATGCAGCCAGGAATACTATATCCAACAAGGCTATCATTGAAAATAAAAGGAGAGATAAAAAGCTTCCAGGACAAACAAAAACTAAAAGAATTTGTAAACACCAAACCAACTCTACAGGAAATATTGAAAGGGGTCCTCTAAGCAAAGAGAGAGCCTAAAAGTAGTAGACTAGAAAGGAACAGAGACAATATACTGTAACACTCACCTTACAGTCAATACAATGGCACTAAATTCATATCTCTCAATAGTTACCCTGAATGTAGATGGGCTAAATGCCCCAATCAAAAGATACAGGGTATCAGAATAGATTAAAAAAAAATCAATATGCTGTGTACAAGAAACTCATTTTAGACCTAAAGACACCTCTAGATTTAAAGTGAAAGGATGGAAAAGTATTTACCATGCTAATGGATATCAAAAGAAAAATGGGAGGCAATCCTTATACCAGGTCAATTAGATTTTAAGCCAGAGACTATAATAAGAGATGAGGAAGGACACTATATCATACTCAAAGGGTCTGTCCAACAAGAAGATCTAACCATTTTAAATATCTATGCCCCTAACATGGGAGCAGCCAACTACATAAACCAATTAATAACAAAATAAAAAGAAACACATTGACAATAATACAATACTAGTATTGTATTACCTTTAACACTCACCTCACTGAAATGGACAGATCATCCAAGCAAAAGATCAACAAGGAAATAAAGATCTTAAAGGACACACTGGACCAGATGGACATCACAGATATATTCAGAACATTCCATCTCAAAGCAAGAGAAGACACATTCTTCATGAGTGCACATGGAACATTCTCCAGAATAGATCACATCCTGGGTCATAAATCAGTCTCAACCAGTATCAAAAGATTGGGATCATTCCCTGCACATTTTCAGACCACAATGCTCTGCAGCTAGAACTCAATCACAAGAGTAAATATGGAAAGAACTCAAATACATGGAAACTCAACAGCATCCTTTGAAAGAATGAATGGGTCAACTAGGAAATTAAAGAAGAATTGAAAAAAATCATTGAAACAAATTATAATGAAAACACAATGAATAAAAATCTGTGGGACATAACAAAGGTAATCATGAGAGGAGAATATATAACAGTACAAGCCTTTCTCAAGAAACAAGAAAGGTCTCCAATACACAGCCTAACCCTACACTTAAAGGATCTGGAAATAGAACAATAAGGAAAGCCAAAACTCAGCAGTATAAGAGAAATAATAAAGATCAGAGCAGGAATCAATGGAATAGAAACAAAAACAAAACAAAACAAAACAAAAACAATAATACAAATCAATGAAACTAGGAGCTGGTTCTTTGAAGGAATTAATAAGATTGATAAACCCCTGGACAACTTATCAAAAAGAAAAGAGAAAGGGCCCAAATAAATAAAATCATGAATGAAAGAGGAGAGATCACAACCAACACTAAAGAAATACAAACAATTATAAGAACATACTATGAGCAACTATACACTAGCAAATTTGACAACGTGGAAGAAATGGATGCATTCCTAGAGACATAAACTACCACAACTGAACCAGGAAGAAATAGAAAACTTGACCAGACCCATAACCAGTAAGGAGAATGAAACAGTCATCAAAAATCTCCAAACAAACAAAAGCCCAGGTTCAGACGGCTTCCCAGGGGAATTCTACCAAACATTTAAAGAACAATTAATTTGTATTCTCCTGAAAGTGTTCCAAAAAATAGAAATGGAAGGAAAATTTCCAAACTCATTTTAGGAGGCCAGCATCACCTTGATCCTAAAACCAGACAAGGATCCCATCAAAAAAGAGAATTACAGACCAATATCCTTGATGAACACAGATGTGAAAATTCTCACCAAAATACTAGCCAATAGGATCCAACAGTACATTAAAAGGATTATTCACCACGACCAAGTGAGATTTATTCCAGGGCTGCAAGGTTGTTTCAACATCCACAAATCAATCAATGTGATACAATATATTAATAAAAGAAAGGACAAGAACCATATGATACCCTCAATAGATGCTGAAAAAGCATTTGACAAAGTGCAACATCCCTTCCTAATCAAAACTCTTCAGAGTGTAGGGATAGAGGGTACATACCTCAATATTATCAAAGCCATCTATGAAAAACCCACCACAAATATCATTCTCAATGGAGAAAAACTGAGAGCTTTTCTGCTAAGGTCAGGAACACGTCATGGATGTCCATTATCACCAGTGCTATTCAACATGGTACTAGAAGTCTTAGCCTCAGGAATCATGCAACAAAAAGCAATTAAATGCATCCACATCAGCAAAGAAGAAGTTAAACTATTACTCTTTGCAGGTGATATTGTACTAGATGTGGAAAACCCAAAGGACCCCACTCCAAATGTGCTAGAACTTGTACTGGAATTCAGTAAAGTGACAGGATATAAAATCAACGCACAAAAATCAGTTGCATTTCTTTACACCAACAGAAAGAGAAATTTTACAGAAAGAGAAATTAAGGAGTCAAACCCATTTACAATTTCACCCAAAACCATAAGATACCTAGGAATAGACCTAACCAAAAAGGCAAAGAATCTATACACAGAAAACTATAAAGTACTCATGAAAGAAACTGAGGAAGACACAAAGAAATGGAAAAAATATTCTATGCTCATAGATTTGAAGAACAAATATTGTGAAAATGTCTATGCTACCTAAAGAAATCTACACATTTAATACAATCCCTACCAAAATGCCATCTATTTTTTTTTCAAAGAAATGGAACAAATGATCCTAAAATTTGTATGGAACCAGAAAAGACCTGGAATAGCTAGAGGAATATTGAAAAAGAAAGCCAAAGTTGGTGACATCTCAATTCCAGACTCCAAGCTCTATTAAAAGCTCTTATCAACAAGACAGTATGGTACTGGCACAAAAACAGACACATAGATCAATGGAAAAGAATGGAGAGTACAGAAATAGACCCTTAACTCTATGGTCACATAATCTTTGACAAAGCAGGAAAGAATGTCCAATGGAAAAGAGTCTCTTCAACAAAAGGTGTTGGGAAAATTGGACAGCCACATGCAGAAAAATGAAGCTGGACCATTTCCTTACACGACACACATGAATAGACTCAAAATGGATGAAGGACCTCAATGTGAGAAAGGAACCCATCGAAATCCTTGAGGAGAACACAGACAGCAACCGCTTCAACCTCAGCCACAGAAACTTGTTCCTAGGAACATCACCAATGGCAAGGGGAGCAAGGGCAAAAATGAACTACTGGGACTTCATCAAGATCACAAGCTTTTGCACAGCAAAGGAAACAGTTAACAAAACTGAAAGACAACTGAGAGAATGGGAGAAGATATTTGCAAACGACATATCAGGTAAAGGGCTAGTATCCAAAAATCTATAAAGAACTTATAAAACTCAACACCCTAAGAACAAATAATCCAATCAAGAAATGGGCAGAGGACATGAACAGACGTTTCTCCAAAGGGAAATACAAGTCAAAACCACAATGAGATATCACCTCACAACAGTCAGAATGGCTAAAATTAACAAGTCAGGAAATGACAAATGTTGGTGAGGATGAGGAAAAGGGGAACCCTTCTACGTTGTTGGTGGGAATGCAAGCTGGTGCAACCACTCTGGAAAACAGCATGGAGTTTCCTCAAAAAAAATGAAAATAGAGCTACCTTATAACCCAGCAATTGCACTACTGGGTATTTACCCTAAAGATACAAATGTAGTGATCCAAAGGGGCATGTGCACCCAAATGTTTATAGGAGCAATGTCCACAATAGCCAAACTACGGAAACAACCTAGATGTCCATCAACAGATGAATGGATAAAGAAGATGTGGTATATATATACAATGGAAGTCTATGCAGCCATCAAAAGAAATGAAATCTTGGCATTTGTGATGATGTGGATGGAACTAGAAGATATTATGCTTAGCAAAATAAGTTAATCAGAGAAAGACAACTATCATATGATCTTCCTGATATGAGGAAGTGGAGATGCAACATGGGGCGGGGGGCGGGGTTGAAGGTAGGAATAGAATAAATGAAACAAGATGGGATCAGGAGGGAGACAAACCATAAGAGACTCTTAATCTCACAATACAAACTGAGGGTTGCCAGGGGGAGGGGGCAGGGAGAGGGTGGTGGGTTTATGGACATTGGGAAAGGTATGTGCTATGAAGTGTGTAAACCTGGCCATTCAAAGACCTGTACCCCTGGAGCTAATAATACATTATATGTTAATTAAAAAACATACTAAATGTTTTGTTTCTAACTTCAAGAAAAAGGGCAGGCAATCTACTCTTACCAATTGTATTCTAAATAGTACTGGAAGTAATACCTATTGTAATAAGGCAAGAAATGTTGATAAAAGGCATATATATAGATTGGAATGTAAAAATAAGACTGTGGGTGGTATTATTAAGTAGGAAATTCTAAGAATCTACCAAAAAAAAAAAAAAGAAGAAGAAGAAAACATTTTTTAGAGTAATAAGGGAGTTCAGCAAGTTCACAGGATAAAAGACAAAAACACAAAATCAATTACATTTTGATATATTTAAAATGAACACAAGGAAGCCAAAATTAAAAACACACTATCACCCATAAACAATCCAAAAACAGTAAAATATTCAAGTATAAACATAGCTAAACACATACTGAGAAGTAGAAAATCCTGATGAAAGAAATGAAAGCAGACTGAAATAAGTGGATATAGGTTCTAAGTCCATAGATTGGAAGACTTAATAAAGATGTTACTCCACCTCTCCCAAATTAATCTTTAGATTTAAAATAATTTCTGTCATAACCCCAGCAACCTTTTTTGTAGACATAAGCTTACTGTAACATTTATATGATAAGTCATAGACCATAGTTTAGCTAAAGCAGTATCGACAAAGAGGAGTAAAGTGGAGGAGTCACTATGCCTGATAATTAGGCTTACCACAAAACTATAGAGTATTCAATCCATAGCCAAAAACAGGGGTGCCTGGGTGGCTCAGTTGGATAAACTGCCTTCAGCTCAGGTCATGATCCCAGAGTCCCAGGGACCTGGGATCATGACCTGTGTTAGGCTCCTTACTGAGCAGGAACCTGTTTCTCCCTCTCCTTCTGCCTGTTACTCTGCTTGTTTGTGTGCTCTCTCTCTGTCAAATTAATACCTAAATAAACAAACAAACAAATAAATACATAAAAAACTAGCCCCCAAAAAACAAAACCTACCTCAAACTACATGTTGTAGGTTATAAAAATTGAACATAAATACATACAAGTTTTATAATATCCATGTATTATAAGACATAAAACCATAATAACTTTAGAAAAACACATTAAGATAAAAGCTTTAGGATCTAGGGCTGAGTAAAGAGTTTGTAGAGTTGGCACCAAAAGCACCAAACATTTTAAAAAATAATAAAATAAAGTATACCTGATGAAAAACAAAACAAAACAAAACTTTTGTTTTGTGAAAGTCAATGTGAAGAGAAGAAAAAGACAAATGGGAAGCTGATGGAAAATATTTGCAAACAATTTCCCTGGCAAAAGACTGGTAGTTACACTAAACATTAATAAATAAATAAATAAATAACTTCAAACTTTCAACAAGGAAAATAATCTAACCAGAAAATGGGGAAAAATACAAATGAACATCTTACTAAAAAGGATATGTAGATGGCAAGAATGAACAAAAATATGTTCAATGGCATTAGCCATCTAGGCATTTCATATCAAACCACAGTGATATATCCTCACAACCTATCAGAATGGCTAACATAGAAAATAGTGGCATCACCAAACTCTGATGATGATATAGAAAAATTGGATCAATCATATATTGCTGGTGGGAATGTAGAATAGTATAGCTATTTTTTAAATTACCATATAATGTATCATTAGCCCTAGGGGTACAGGCCTGTGAATCACCAGGTTTACACACTTCATAGCTTCCCCAATGTCCATAAACACACCACCCTCTCCCTACCTCCCTCCCCCTGGCAACCCTCAGTTTGTTTTGTGAGATTAAGAGTCTCTTATGGTTTGTCTCCCTCCTAATCCCATCTTGTTTCATTTATTCTTTTCCTACCCACCCTCCCCCATTGCATCTCCACTTCCTCATATCAGGGAGATCATATGATAGTTGTCTCTCTGATTGACTTATTGTGCTAAGCATAATACCCTCTAATTCCATCCACATCGTCATTGCAAATGCCAAGATTTCATTTCTTTTGATGGCTGCATAGTCTTCCATTGTATATATATATGTCACTTCTTTATCTGTTCATCTGTTGATGGGCATCTAGGTTCTTTCCATAGTTTGGCTGTTGTGGACATTGCTGCTATAAACATATGAATGCACATGTCCCTTTGGATCACAACATTTGTATCTTTAGGGTAAATACCCAGTAGTGCAATTGCTGGGTTATAAGGTAGCTCTATTTTCATTTTTTTTGAGGAAACTCCATGCTGTTTTCCAGAGTGGTTGCACCAGCTTGCATTCCCACCAACAGTGTAGGAGGGGTCCCCTTTCTCTGCATCCTCTCCAGCATCTATCATTTCCTGACTTGTTAATTTTAGCCATTCTGACTGTTGTGAGGTGATATCTCATTGTGGTTTTGACTTGTATTTCCCTTTGGAGAAATGTCTGTTCATGTCCTCTGCCCATTTCTTGATTGGATTATTTGTTCGTTGGGTGTTGAGTTTGATAAGTTCTTTATAGATTTTTGGATACTAGCCCTTTACCTGATATGTCATTTGCAAATATCTTCTCCCATTCTCTCAGTTGTCTTTCAGTTTTGTTAACTGTTTCCTTTGCTGTGCAAAAGCTTGTGATCTTGATGAAGTCCCAGTAGTTCATTTTTGCCCTTGCTCCCCTTGCCATTGGTGATGTTCCTAGGAACAAGTTTCTGTGGCTGAGGTTGAAGCGGTTGCTGTCTGTGTTCTCCTCAAGGATTTTGATGGATTCCTTCTCACATTGAGGTCCTTCATCCATTTTGAGTCTATTTTTGTGTGTGGTATAAGGAAATGGACCATTTAAAAAATTATTTGGAAATTTGATATAAACCTAAACAATTTCCCGGCAACTACACTCTCATGCATTTAACCAAGAAAAATGAAAGCTTGTGTTTATACAAAAACTTCTCTATGGTTTATACCAACTTTACTTGTAAGGGCCCCAAACTAGAAATAGTCCAGATATCTTTCAATAGGTGAAGGGTTAAATGATACAACTATGTGATACAACTATGCCACAGAATACAAGTAATCCGTACCAGTAAAAAAAAAAAAAATTCATACACACAACTTAGACCAGTGAAAGTTGCCGAATCCACACTGTATGATTATACATACACATTTTTGAAATGAAAAAATTTTAGAAATGGGGGCAGATTATTTATTTATAGGGGTTGGTAAAGGAGTAGGCATTGGGGAGGGTGGTGGGTGTCATTATAAAAGGGCAACACCAGGGATTCTTGTGAAATTGAAACTGTCCTGTATGTATACTGTAGTGGTGAATTAATGAATATATATATGATAAAATTATGTAGAATTAAATTCACATACACACACAAAATAAATGAAGAGAAATAAAACTCAAGAAATCTGAATGTGAATGGTGAATTTTATCAGTCATTAGTCAACATCCTGGTTGAGATATTTTTACTACACAAGATGTTTCCCCTGTTGGAGGAAACAAGAAGAGTACATGAGATCTCTCTGTATTATTTCTTATGGCTGCAAGTAAATCTAAAATTACCTTAATAAAATTTTTAATACAAAATATTACCCTGAGACATTATTTCTCACCTATCATATTAGAAAATTACAAAGCTTGACAAATCGTTCATTTATCGAGGCTGTGAAGAAAGAGTTACTCTCATATATTGCCTGTGGAAGATGAAATGAATACATTTGTGGAGAACTGGGAAATATGTAATAAGATACGAGTGCTTACTTTCTGATTCAGCCATTATTGTAAATACTTATCCTGACTATAATTCTCCAACAATATTACTTATATATCCACGGTTTTATTCCATTATTTATAAAGGCAATATATTGGAAATAACCTAAATAGTCAAACATGGGAAAGTAATTAAACTGAAGTGCATCCATCTTCACAATGAAGTGTCATGTAACTGTTAAAAAAATATAGATTATCTTTATGAATTGAACTTTCAGGCAGTAATTCCCAAGGTGTAGTTTTAAGGGAAATTGACACAGTTTGAAAGATATCTCTTGTATGATACCAACACCCTTTGTTTAAGAAATAGGAACAAATGTATATATCTCCTTAGTTTTCCTAAAAAGAAAGAAAGGAGGGGCACCTGATGGCTCAGTGGTTGAGTGACAGACTCTTAATTTCTGCTCGGGTCATGATATCAGGGACATGAAATAGAACCCTACAATGGGCTCTGTGCTCAGGCCAGAATCTGCTTGGGATTCTCTCTCCTTCCCCTCTGTCCCTTTCTCCCTCTCAAATAAATAAATAAATAAATAAATAAATAAATAAACCTTAAAAAGAAAGAGAGGAAGGATAAACCAGAAACTACTAAGAGTGATTATATACAAGAGATGGTTGGGAATGAGTAAAGAAATGAATGATGGGATGAGATAGAACTAACATGGGAAAGCAGGTCTCTGAATATAGAATATGCCCTAAAATTTAAAAAAAATAACAGTAGGTTATATACTAATTTTTCAAGAAACATAAAGTAGTTTTATTATATAACTATTCAGGCAGCAAACTTTTGACAAAATCTTATCACAATATATTTAAAAAAGCTAACTGGATATTAAAATACTGTATTGAACTCCCCCTAAGTAGTTATTCAAAAGCCCTGCTAGATGATTATATTACAGTTAGGTTCATGCACACATGCATACACACAGATATATATGTCATAATTTTAATATGTCTAATTTTTAAATATGTCTATTCCTTTTTGATTCTCTGGATATCAAGTATTACATTAAATCTGAATAATGGATAGTCAATGGTTATGCAATACAGAATGTTTAGCATATATATATATGCATATATATATATATATTTAAAATTTTTATTTATCAGAGAGAGAGAGAATAGAGTACATGGGTGGGGGATGGGCAGAGGGAGAGGGAGAAGGAGAAGCAGACTCCCCACCTGAGCACATAGCCCTGCTCTGCTCAGGGCTTGATCCTAGGATGCTGAGATCATGACCTGAGTCAAAGGCAGCCATTTAACTTTCCAAGCCACCCAGGCACCCATAACATATGTTTAAAGAGATGATACCCATAAATTACCTGGACTTTTCTAGAATGCAGGTATTATATAAATACATCATGAAAATCTCAAATGTAGGTGCAAATTAAGTTTAAAAGTTTAAAATGCATAAAATCTGATTTAGTATGTTTTCTCCTTTAGGTGGGTCAATAGCCCACTTTCAAAAATTGATTTAGAATCCTAGTAACTGAAGTAAGATTAATGCTTAAGATTTCTGTATATTCCTAAAAAATTATTTGGCAACTTTACATTTTTGTATGTCATTTTTTACCTGAACGCTGTGTCCTTTCAACTATGCATTTATGAATTGAGTCCTCTGAAGCTAATAGAATTCTCAGAATTATGCCTGCCTTGATATGTAAATGTGTCAAACAATGCCATCTCAAAGACTTCATTCACTGTGAGACAAGGTCTTGATGGTTAGTACATGGCCTCTAGAAATACCAGAAATACTTTATGGATGAGTTTGCCTTTTTATTGCCCCTTTTTTCTGACACGTGTATCATTTCATCCTGGTCTGACTAATAGATATCTGTGTCAAGTCTATTTGGAATATAAAGTTTATTGTCTCTGAGTTTATCTTTCTTAATGTTTTAGTCCTTTATTTGAGGTCTTATCTTCTCCAATGCTTTATTGGATACACTAGCCAGCACAAATATAAAAAGAGGAAAAGGACATCAAATAGGAAAAGATAAAATGTTATAGGGTCATCTCTATGACTTCCATCATTTAGGTTTTTTTTTTTTTCTCTCTTCATTTTTTACTGAGGCATTAAAGAATATTCCATCTCTCAGGAAAAATGAAATCAGAGTCTAAATGAGAAAAAAAAGTGAGATACAGATAATAATGAGCAGAAGAAAAAAAAAACTATAGATGTAGTTTGAGGAACAAGAAAATGGAGGAAGTTAGGCATTCTGCTTTGGAGACATATGGAGAATGTTTTTTAATAAGTTAAAAAAATTAGGCAAGAGTAAAAGTTTGCCAGTTAGTTAAAATACTTATACTCTTCCTTCATTTTATATTTTAGGTTGGTTTGGCACTCTGATCCACAAACTATGGCCACTAGGTCAAAATCGGCCCACTGTCTATTTAGGTAAATAAAATTTTATTAGAACAAAATATGCTCCTCTATCTTGGTCTGTCTGTCTCCGCATGTCTCCCTCTTTCCTTCTCTAAAATATTTATATTAAATCCATTATTATAATCATGCTAAAATGGCACACTTGGATACTATTCTCAGAATTCAAATAACTCAGAAAGGTTAAATATTCACTGTCTGGCACTTCACATAAAAAGTTTGCTAATCCTTGTTGGTCTAAATGATTCACTTCAGAAGTGCATCTATGCTAGTTCTTTAGGATCTACTTTATGCCACAAAATGCTGGAAATGTGTACTGTTTGAATAGATTAAACTAGTTGAAATAATAAGCTGAAGTTATATGCTATCATCTGAAAAACATAAATATATTTTCAAAGAATATTTGGAGGTTTATAAATTATATTTGATAATATTTAGTGAAAGTTATAATTTCAGGTCCCCAAACAATATTAATTTTTGGAATATGAGTGTTTTTTTCTTACAGATTGAATATAGATTCAAAATCCTTTCTTAGAATAATATTCATGGATGCTTTAAGAACATGGACAAGAAATGTGCTATCAAATGTATTTTAATAAATACTAGTGTTAACATCAGCAAGGTCTACATAAAACACAATTACTAAAAATACCATATAGTTGAAATTTATTAACACTAAATCTCAGTATAATTATTTAAAGGCCAGCTTAAATAGTTTCCTCTTAAAACCTAAAGGAGAATATAATTAATATAAAATTTCACTTCTAATTTGTAATTTAATATAAACTTTTAAGGGATAATTAAACCAGGATCTATTCAATAAAAGTCAAAGCATCTAAATGCTTTATTCACTATTTTAGATGTAGACATACAATAAAATGGTTTCTATTATAAACAGCTAATTGAAATCTTTTGAAAGTTTCTCTTTTCATATGTAAGATGTTGGCTCAACTTCCCTAAAATAATTTCATATGAAATGTATTTTTTAAAGATTGCTAGGAAATCTATCTATGGTTTCATGTTATTTGCATTTGGGAAAACTCTTTCCAATCACTATTCAACTAAAATATATACATTAAAATTTTAGCAAACAAAATGATATTATGTTTTTTTTTTTCCTCTCTATTATAAGTGACTTGGATTTAACATACATTTTATGAACTTCAGCTTGAACTGAGAAAAAGTTTACTTCATCAGGATGGTGAGTAAAACTAGGTCAGACTTTTTGGTTTTAGGTGAGACAAAAATTTACTCAAAATCAAAAGTAAATGTGCTTCACATAAACTGATATACTTACAGATTTCGGTCTAGCTAGATAGAGAGACTCAAACAACATTAAGACTAAATTACTTTTCCTGCCCCCAACCCCTTTCTTTTTCTTCTAACTTTATTCATGGATGGGGTCTTTCCTTTTGGACAAGAGAATATGCATTTATTACCAAAAAAATGGACTCTGGCAGAGTCATAGACTCATCCATATAGAGCAGAGCAGCCTGGGAGCAGAAGGCATAGGTCTAAATTACACATAAACCTGAACTGAAGCAGATCTCCTGAAAGAGAGTAAAACTCTTTGACAAAATAAGGACAATCGATGTTGGGGAGGCAAAAAGCAAATAAACATTCATTCAGTAATAATTTAATTTTTTACTTTAAAATTAAAGAGAAAATAGAAACTCTTTACCCCTTAAATACCAGTTTCATGTATTTTTTTTCCAGTTTTATTGGGGTATAAATGACAAAATTATAAGACATTTAAAGGTATTCCATGATGATTTGATATATGTGAAAAGATTCTTCTGGGGTGTCTGGATGGCTCAGTGGGTTAAAGCCTCTGCCTTCGGCTCAGGTCATGATCCCAGGGTACCAGGATCAAACCCTGCATCAGGCTCTCTGCTCAGCAGGGAGCCTGTTACTCCCCTCTCTGTCTGCCTGCCTCTCTGCCTACTTGTGATCTCTGCCTGTCAAATAAATAAAAAATCTTTAAAAAAAAAAGATTCTTCTTATCAAGTTAATTAATATATTCATCACTTTACATATTAAGCAATTATGTGTATGCGTGAGAAAATTTCAGTCCTACTCTCTTAAGAAATCTTGATGATACAATACGGTATTATCAATTATAGCTATCATTTTATCCATTAGATCCCCAAAACTTATCACGTGTGATTCACTATACGTGAGTTAAAAAAAAAAAAAAAAAGAAGAAGTTGTATCCATGGAAATAGGGTAGAAAAGTGGTTGCCAAAAGAGAGTGGTTGGTAAAGGGTGCAAACTGTAAGTTATATGTATTATTTTAAAAAATATAATATGTCACCTGAAAAGCATATGGATTATAGCAACTTGTTAATATTGTCTTTTAGGCTCTTCCTGGAGTAATTATTACAGAAAGAAAAAGTAGATAAATCACAAATAACAGAATCTTATATGAATTTAAAAGCAAACAATGTAGTCCATTCATGAAAATGGGAAATTAACAATATCACAACAATGTATGGGAACTGATAATTTTGATTCTGAAAAACATTAAGTAAAAGTCATCACATACTCTTGCCAACAGATCTTAAGAGCAAACAAATCTTTTTGTTACCAAAAAATTAAGAGAAAGAATGAAAATGAAGGTAAGGAAATGCCATACTGGCATACTTTGTGCTATAAAAATAAAAATAAAAAAAAAAATAATATATCTTGATCACTAATTAAACATGTAAACATATGAGCATAGGGGGGAGAATAAGAGAGAGGCAACCTGTAAAGCAGACTCTTAATGATAGAGAACAAACTGAGGGTGGCTGGAGGGGAGGTGGACAGGGGAATCGGTTAGATGGTTGATAATATGGTACTTAGGAGAGCACTTGTGATGAGAACTGGTTGTGATATGTATGTAATGAGTCACTAAATTCACCCCTGAAATTAGTATTACATTGCATGTTAACTAACTGGAATTTTTTTTTAAAAACTTGAAAAAAGGAAAATTAAATAAATTGATAAATAATTTTGAAGTATCAAGATGAAAAAATTATAAAGAATAAAACATGAAAGCAATTCTTAGTGTCTTTATTCAAAATAATGAGTGATTGAAAAATAATGTTCTCAACATGAAACAGTATAAAGAACATTTTGATTATTCTTAAGGAATATTTGTTCCTTTGGAGTTTAGCTAGTCTAAATGGAAAAACAACTTCAAATTTATTGTGTCATATCTTCTCATTGGAATGTTTCTTGTCATGCAGAGGTTCAGTGATGCTATCAAATAGTTTCATCAAAAGTGTATGGATGATAAAGTATTGCCCTCTTTATGTCATGTTTCTAATTAGCACAACTCTTGTTTTAAGACACTCAAGTACTAATAAAGTCTTATATCATGTAAATTGATGTCATTTAGTACTAGATAAGTTGTAACTTGTCCAAAAATTTTACAAGATATCCATCAAATACAGCCATTTGTGAGTTTCTTTAAGTTGAACTCTGAGTCAATGGTTTATTTTGCAGAGGAACAACAAATTTTGTCCAATTATTTATGACCCCATTTTCTCCAAGGTTCTTCTTTATATTGCACTGCCTAAGGACTCTAAGAAGTTGAACATACTTTGATCATAAACTAACAATTTCCTGTTCCAAAACTGTCAAAAATATCTATAACCACAAATATCAAATAACCCATGAATGGCATCTTTTTATTTAGAGTGACTCAAAATAATATAATGGTGGAAATACTTGTTACTCTTTAAGTCTTATTTATTTATTTATTTATTTATTTATTTATTTATTTATTATTTTAAAAAATATTTTATTTATTTATTTGACAGCAGAGATTACAAGTAGGCAGAGATGCAGGCAGAGAGAGAGAGGAGCAAGCAGGCTCCCTGCTGAGCAGAGAGCCCAATGTGGGGCTCGATCCCAGGACCCTGGGATCATGAGCTGAGCAGAAGGCAGAAGCTTTAACCCACTGAGCCACCCAGGCACCCCTAAGTCTTAATTTAAATTTGATGTTCCTAAATAAAAATATGAATAATAAATAAGGTAAAAAAACACTTTAGGCTAAATAAAAGAAATTTGAGAATCAGCATAGAGAACTGATTGGGTCATATTGGGAAAGAATCAATGGTAAAATATGAATATCTCAAAATATATTTGGGTCAGAACATAATCAGCAGAATCTGTTATATGAGAAGGCCTCATTGAATAGTTTATTGGCATTATTTCAGATTTATCTAAATTATTTTTAGAACCCTAGAGTACAGACCAAATTGATTAAAGATTCAGAGAAGTATAGGACTTTCATGTAGGAATAAGAACTGAGGGAAATATTTTCATAAAAATTCACTTTAGCACCAAGTTAACATATTCCTTTATGGAATATAATTTAACAGTTTATACATAGCTCTATTTTATCACCAACGTTAATAACAAATAAAAGATAAAAATAGAGGAAAAGGTCATTTTTTGAACAATTGCTTAGAACTAAGTAAAACACACAGACAGAAATTCAGAGTATAACTTAAAGAGTAGTATTTTATTTATTATATTTTATTTATTTATTTATTTATTTTAATTTAAGCTTTTTTTAATTTAAACATATAATGTAACCCCACCAGCCTCTCCCAACCCCTCTCCCCCCCCAACCCCCTCAGTTTGTTTTATGACATTAAGAGTCTCTTTTGGTTTGTCTCCCTCCCGAACCCATCTTGTTTCATTTTCTCTTTTTCTACCACCTAAACCCCCACCCCCGTTGCATCTCCACTTCCTCATATCAGGGAGATCATGTGATAGTTGTCTTTCTCCAGTTGACTTATTTCGCTAAGCATAATACATTCTAGTTCCATCCATGTCGTCGCAAATGGTAAGATTTCATTTCTTTTGATGGCTGCATAGTATTCCATTGTATATATATACCACCTCTTCTTTATCCATTCATCTGTTGATGGACATCTAGGTTCTTTCCATAACTTGGCTATTGTGGACATTGCTGCTATAAACATTCGGGTACACGTGCCCCTTTGGATCACTACGTTTGTATCTTTAGGGTAAATACCCAGTAGTGCTGGGTCATAAGGTAGCTCTATTTTCAATTTTTTGAGGAACCTCCATGCTGTTTTCCAGAGTGGTTGCACTAGCTTGCATTCCCACCAACAGTGTAGGAGGGTTCCCCTTTCTCCACATCCTCGCCAGCATCTGTCATTTCCTGACTTGTTAATTTTAGCCATTCTGACTGGTGTGAGGTGGTATCTCATTGTGGTTTTGATTTGTATTTCCCTGATGCCCAGTGATGTGGAGCACTTTTTCATGTGTCTGTTGGCCATCTGGATGTCTTCTTTGCAGAAATGTCTGTTCATGTCCTCTGCCCATTTCTTGATTGGATTCTTTGTTCTTTGGGTGTTGAGTTTGCTAAGCTCTTTATAGATTTTGGATACTAGCCCTTTACCTGATATGTCATTTGCAAATATCTTCTCCCATTCTGTCAGTTGTCTTTTGGTTTTGTTGACTGTTTCCTTTGCTGTGCAAAAGCTTTTGATCTTGATGAAGTCCCAATAGTTCATTTTTCCCCTTCCTTCCCTTGCCTTTGGCATTGTTCCTAGGAAGAAGTTGCTGTGGCTGAGGTCAAAGAGGTTGCTGCCTGTGTTCTCCTCAAGGATTTTGATGGATTCCTTTCTCACATTGAGGTCCTTCATCCATTTTGAGTCTATTTTCATGTGTTGTGTAAGGAAATGGTCCAGTTTCATTTTTCTGCATGTGGCTGTCCAATTTTCACAACACCATTTGTGGGAGAGGCTGTCTTTTTTCCATTGGATATTCTTTCCTGCTTTGTCAAAGATTAGTTGACCATAGAGTTGAGGGTCTATTTCTGGGCTCTCTATTCTGTTCCATTGATCTATGTGTCTATTTTTGTGCCACTACCATTCTGTCTTGATGATGACAGCTTTGTAGTAGAGCTCGAAGTCTGGAATTGAGATGTCACCAACTTTGGCTTTCTTTTTCAATATTCCTTTGGCTATTCGAGGTCTTTTCTTGTTCCCTATAAATTTTAGGACTATTTGTTCCATTTCTTTGAAAAAATTGGATGGGATTTTGATAGGCATTGCATTAAATGTGTAGATAGCTTTAGGTAGCATAGGCATTTTCACAATATTTATTCTTCCAATCCATGAGCATGGAACATTTTTCCATTTCTTTGTGTCTCCCTCAATTTCTTTCATGAGTACTTTATAGTTCTCTGAGTATAGATTCTTTGCCTCTTTGGTGAGGTTTATTCTTAGGCATCTTATGGTTTTGGGTGTAATTGTAAATGGGACTGACTCCTTAATTTCTCTTTCTTCTGTCTTGTTGTTGGTGTAAAGAAATGCAACTGATTTCTGTGCATTGATTTTATATCCTGACACTTTACTGAATTCCTGTACAAGCTCTAGCAGGTTTGGAGTGAAGCCTTTTGGGTTTTCCACATATAGTATCATATCATCTGCAAAGAGTGATAGTTTGACTTCTTCTTTGCCAATTTGGATGCCTTTAATTTCTTTTTGTTGTCTGATTGCTGAGGTTAGGAATTTTAGTACTATGTTGAATAGCAGTGGTGATAGCGGACATCCCTGCCGTGTTCCTGACCTTAACGGAAAAGCTCTCAGCTTTTCTCCATTGAGAATGATACTTGCAGTGGGTTTTTCATAGATGGCTTTGATAATATTGAGGTATGTGCCTTCTATCCCTACACTTTGAAGAGTTTTCATTAGGAAGGGATGTTGCACTTTGTCAAATGCTTTTTCAGCATCTATTGAGAGTATCATATGGTTCTTGTTCTTTCTTTTGTTAATGTACTGTATCACATTGATTGATTTGCGGATGTTGAACCAACCCTGCTGCCCTGGAATAAATCCCACTTCGTCGTAGTGAATAATCCTTTTAATGTACTGTTGGATCCTATTGGCTAGTATTTTGGTGAGAATTTTTGCATCTGTGTTCATCAAGGATATTGGTCTGTAATTCTCTTTTTTGATGGGATCCTTGTCTGGTTTGGGGATCAAGGTGATGCTGGCCTCATAAAATGAGTTTGGAAGTTTTCCTTCCATTTCTATTTTTTGGAACAGTTTCAGGAGAATAGGAATTAATTCTTCTTTAAATGTTTGGTAGAATTCCCCTGGGAAGCCATCTGGCCCTGGGCTTTTGTTTGTTTGGAGATTTTTGATGACTGTTTCAATCTCCTTACTGGTGATGGGCCTATTCAGGTTTTCTATTTCTTCCTGGTTCAGTTTTGGCAGTTTATATCTCTCTAGGAAAGCATCCATTTCTTCCAGATTGTCGAATTTGTTGGCATATAGTTGTTCATAATATGTGTTTATGATTGTTTGTATTTCTTTGGTGTTGGTTGTGATCTCTCCTCTTTCATTCATGATTTTATTTATTTGGGTCCTTTCTCTTTTCTTTTGGAGAAGTCTGGCTAGGGGGTTATCAATCTTATTAATTCTTTCAAAGAACCAGCTCCTAGTTTCATTGATTTGTTCTATTGTTTTTTTAGTTTCTATTTCATTGATTTCTGCTTTGATCTTTATTATTTCTCTTCTCCTATTGGGTTTAGGCTTTCTTTGTTGTTCTTTCTCGAGCTCCTTTAAGTGTAGGGTTAGGTTGTGTATTTGAGACCTTTTCTGTTTCTTGAGATAGGCTTGTATCACTATATATTTTCCTCTCAGGACTGCCTTTGCTGTGTCCCACAGATTCTGAACCATTTTATTTTCATTATCATTTGTTTCCATGATTTTTTTCAATTCTTCTTTAATTTCCTGGTTGACCCATTCATTCTTTAGAATGATGCTGCTGAGTCTCCATGTATTTGGGCCCTTTCCAAATTTCCTCTTGTGATTGAGTTCTAGCTTCAGAGCATTGTGGTCTGAAAATATGCAGGGAATGGTCCCAATCTTTTGATACCAGTTGAGACCTGATTTATGACCCAGGATGTGATCTATTCTGGAGAATGTTCCATGGGCACTAGAGAAGAACGTGTATTCTGTTGCTTTGGGGTAGAATGTTCTGAATATATCTGTGATGTCCATCTCGTCCAGTGTGTCATTTAAGACCTTTATTTCCTTGTTGATCTTTTGCTTGGATGATCTGTCCATTTCAGTGAGGGGTGTGTTAAAGTCTCCAAATATTATTGTGTTCTTGTCAATGTGTTTCTTTGATTTTGTTATTAGTTGGTATATATAGTTGGCTGCTCCCATGTTAGGGGCATAGATATTTAAAATTGTACGATCTTCTTGTTAGACAGACCCTTTGGGTATTATATAGTGTCCTTCCTCATCTCTTATTATAGTCTTTGGCTTAAAATATAATTGATATGATATAAGGATTGCCACCCCAGCTTTCTTCTGATGTCCATTAACATGGTAAATTGTTTTTTACCCCCTCACTTTCAATCTGGAGGTGTCTTCAGGTCTAAAATGAGTTTCTTGTAGGCAGCATATGGATGGGTTTTGTCTTTTTATCCATTCTGAAACCCTGTGTCTTTTGATTGGGGCATTTAGCCCATTTACGATCTGGGTAACTATTGAGAGATATGAATTTAGTGCCATTGTATTGCCTGTAAGGTGACTCTTACTGTATATTGTCTTTGTTCCTTTCTGATAATACTTTTAGGGTCTCTATTTGCTTAGAGGACCCCTTTCAATATTTCTTGTAGAGCTGGTTTGGTGTTTACAAATTCTTTCATTTTTTGTTTGTCCTGGAAGCTTTTTATCTCTCCTATTTTCAATGATAACCTAGCTGGATAAAGTATTCTTGGCTGCATGTTTTTCTCCTTTAGTGCTCTGAATATATCATGCCAGTTCTTTCTGGCCTGCCAGGTCTCTGTGGATAAGTCTGCTTCTAGTCTAATATTTTTACCATTGTATGTTACAGACTTCTTGTCCTGTGCTGCTTTCAGGATTTTCTCTTTGTCGCTAAGACTTTTAAATTTTACTATTAGATGGCGGGGTGTGGACCAATTCCTATTGATTTTGAGGGGTGTTCTCTGCACCTCCTGGACTTTGATGCTTGTTCCCCTTGCTATATTAGGGAAATTCTCTACAATAATCCTTTCCAGTATACCTTCTGCTCCTCTTTCTCTTTCTTCTTCTTCTGGAATCCCAATTATTCTAATGTTGTTTCATCTTATGGTATCACTTATCTCTCGAATTCTCCCCTGGTGGTCCAGTAGTTGTTTGTCTCTCTTTTGCTCAGCTTCTTTATTGTCTGTCATTTGGTCTATATCACTAATTCTTTCTTCTGCCTCATTTACCCTAGCAGTAAGATCCTCCATTTTTGATTGCACCTCATTAATAGCTTTTTTTATTTCAACTTGATTAGACTTTTGTTCTTTTATTTCTCCAGAAAGGGCTTTTATTTCTCCTGACAGCCTTTCTCTCATATCTTCCATGCCCTTTTTGAGACCGGCTAGAACCTTGAGAATCGTCGTTCTGAATTCCAGATCTGACATATTACCAATGTCTGTATTGATTAGGTCCCTAGCCTTCAGTTCTGCCTCCTGTTCTTTTTTTTTTGTGGTGAGTTTTTCCACCTTGTCATTTTGTCCAGATAAGAATCTGCTGTTCTCCTTGTTAAGTGAACTTGGTCTTGGCTGGATTTCTTTGATCTTCTGGGGGAGGGGCCTGTTGTAGGGATTCTCTAGTGTCTCTGCCCCAGGCTGAATTGCACCACCCTTACTAGGGCCCCGGCTAAGTAATCCTCTCAGGTTCGCTTTTGGGAGCTTTTGTTCCCTGAACGCTTTCTGTAGAGTTCCGGAGGACGGGAATGAAAATGGTGGCATCCCAATCTCTAGTTCAGAGGAGCCGAGAGCTAGGGGCCCCAGTCTTCAGTGCGCCTTCAGAGAAAAGCGTTTAATCACTCTCGTCTCCCCAGCCTCCGTTCGCGCTTGGAGACCGCGCTCGGAGAAAATCATGCGTAATCAGTCCCATCTCACTGGCTTCTGGGAGCACTCTGAGCTCACCCAGCCTGTGACCAAGCGTCTCTGTCTCTGGCAGAGTCCCACCTGGAGTCTCCGGAGCCTGTAGATCCCTGAGCTCTCCCGGGTCGGAGTCTCCCCGGATCTTGTGGGGACCCCTCGCACAGAGCACCGGCCTGTATCACAGAGCACCGGCCCGTGTCACAGACCACAGCTCTAGGAAACCTCGGCTCTGTCTCCGCAGCTGGTTTCCCTGCTCTAATATCTGTGAGCTCTGCGACACTCAGATACCCCCGATCCTTCTGTGACCCCGTGGGACCTGAGTCCACGCTGTCCCCGCGAGGTCTTCACCCCAGTTTAGCCTCTGGAGTGATGTTCCTCCCTGGAGCCGACTTTTAAAAGTCCTGGTTTTGTGCTCCGCCGCTTGCTGGGAGCCAGCCCCTCCCCCTGGGGTCTATCTTCCCATTGCATTGGATTCACTTCTCTGCTGGTCCTACCTTTTAGAAAGTGGTCGATTCTCTGTTTCTAGAATTGTTGTTTTTCTTCTCTTCAATCTCCTGTTGGATTCGTAGGTGTTTGGAATGGTTTGATAGGCTATCTAGCTGATCTCCTGCTGCCTGATGTCATCTCAGCCTGCTACTTCTCCGCCATCTTGACTCCTCCCCCCGATTTATTATATTTTATTTATAAAACTATTCTAGATCTGAAATTTTATTTAAAGTAAACTATTGCCTAATGCAATGTTTATATACATGCTTCAATAACTGGCTAACCATGTGTGCAAAAGAATAAGACAGACATATCCATTATTTTTTTTCTTTTCTTTTTTATAATATTTGTGATTATCAAATTTTTAGTATGATATGTCCCTTCACTCTGGCTACTATTTCCTTCCCCACTGCTCCAGATTTACTTCAATACATTTAAGAAATTCTCGTAAATGAATTTCCTTGACAAACATCCATGCTATCATTTCTAAATTCACGTGTCATTTTATATCCTAACGCCTATTCATTTTTTTATGTTTTTAAAAACAACACTTAATTTAAGAAATTCTAATTAGTATGATGATTTTCATTAGTTAAATATGGTGTATTTAAAAACATCTAATTCCTGGGTCACCTGGATGGCTCAGTTTGTTAAGCATCTTGGTTTTGTCTCAGGTCTTGTTATCCTGGTGGTGGGAGCCTAATGTTGAGCTCTGCATTCAATGGGGAGTCTGCTTCAGATTATCTCTCACCCTCTCTCTCTCTCTCTCTCCCTTGTACTCTCCCTCTCAAATAAAAAAAAAAAAATGAAATCCTAAAACACACACACACACACACACACACACACACACATTTAATTCCTTTTCCACCTGAAACCTTACTAAAACACCACTAGAGAATAAAAAGGACAAACAATATGCTCAGGAAGGGAGAAGAGACAAAACTGGAACTTCATAAATGACTTATCAGAACAGAGAACAATGAATCTAAGCATGGAGGGAATCTAAGTGGGGGAAGGTGGATTCACATTGCACAGACCTACAAAGGCCTAAAGATTGGGGACATCAGCAACCTCTAAAACTGGGTGTTGCCTAGGGCTGAAAAGAGAAAGGCTATTTAAGCATACCTATAAGAAGCACTTACAGCTCTAGATCACTTCCTCCTCTAGAGTGGTAGAAAAATGCATCTGGATTCAGAATGAACCATCAAAGGATGGAATCAAATATCAAAGAAGTAAGTTTTAAGTGAAAATCTAGAACTCCACCATTAGACATGCAATATTTTTTTTTAATTTTATTTAACAATAATAATGTTGTCCAGTCTATTTTATATTCTCCTAGCAGGATATTAAAATGTTCCTTTTGGGGGGAAATAATATGTTCTAAAATAAAATATATGCTTTTGAGGATTCCCAACCAAATTTTTGGCCCTCACCTAATTACAATGAACCAGCATTTTCAGAATGCTGATCCTAATATAAATATGGAGCTGAGTATCATTAGATATTTGTGGAAATATCCTCCATTAACAAAAAAATGTGCAAAGCCCATATGAGAAAAAAGTTTGAAATGTTACCAAAGACACCAAAGTAATCTTCAAAAGTGGAAAAGCAAGTTTCTATATCAAATCTGTCAAGCCTCTTAGAATTAATTTCTGAAAATGTGATTCCAATGAACATGCAAATGTTAATGTCTTCTTAAAACTCATGAATTGATTCTAAATGCCATAAAGAAAATAAATTTTAAACCAATATTAAAGAAAAGCAACACAAAAGAGGAGAGATGAGTGAGAGACTGTTATTTCAGATATTAGAACACATTATAAATCCTCAGTACTTTAAGAACGCCTTACTGAACACAAAATCACTAAATGGAAGAAAATAAAAAGCACAGAGACAGATGTAAATACATATGGAAGTTCGGTGTATGACAAGGTTACATCTCAACCCAGCGGGGCAAAAAAAAAAAACAAACAAAAAACAAAAAACACAAAACAAAACTCTCTCCAAAAAAAACAAAAACAGAAAAAAAAAAAAAAAGTCTAACTTTCCACTCAGTTGCCTTCTCTCTCTTTTTAATGTGGGACTCCAAACACTGTTAGAATGTGCTCTACAGAACTCTGATATTCTTGGTTTCCCAACCTCCTTCCCCCACTTTTTTTTTTTTTTCCTCTCTCTTCAGTTTGGATAATTTCTATTGATTTGTCAGTACTTTCATGTACTTTTTCCTTGGGTGTTCACAGGTCTTTGTTCACTTTATTTTAAATATTCCTCATTCTGCTTTCTCCAGTTTCAGCTCTGGGTGCTGAGGAACTTCTGTCTAGGCTTCCAGCAACAAAGTCCAAGGGACAGACATGCAGATTTTGGACACAAGAAAATGGTCCCAGCCTTGGTGTACTGCAAACAGGGCAGTGGTCTTACCAATAAGAATGGACCACCCCTAGAGATGACAGAGCCTCCAAGCTGCAAAACAAACTACTCAAACCTGTTCTGCTTCTGGGTAAGGAGCAATGTGTTGGTCTTAGCACCAAGCTTGCATGAAAGTTAGCAGGAGCACAGCCCATATTTATGCAATCTATCAATCCATTCCCAAAACCCTGATGGCCTATTACTAGAAATACTTGGATGAGGCTTCTCAGAAAGAGATCAAAGACCTCCTCATCCAGTATGACCACACCCTGCTAGTAGCTCATCCTCATCACTGCAAATCCAAAATGTTTGGAGGTCTTGGTGCCTGCTCTCCTACCAGAATCCTACTGATAAGCCTATCACAAGGATAAGGTTTCCCCTTTAATAATAAACAATAGTAGTGAAACTTAAGTTTTCAAAAATGTATATATTCTTCATTTCTTCATTTCTAATATTTTGTTTTTCATTTTTAGCATTTCCAGTTTTCAGTTTTTCATAGTTGTCATACTTCTGCTAAAATTTTCCATCTGTCTATGAACATTTCAGTAGTTTTCTTCTTATCTTCGTATATGGCAGCCATTTTTCTTCTACACTCCCACTATAGGGAAACTCTTTAAGTCTTATTTTCTCTTTGAGTGGCATGACACTTTTTTTCAAATTCAGTTCACCTGGTTGTCTGAGAACTCAGCACTAAAACTGACTCTGAAACACTACAACTTATATGGATTTTATGGATTTTTCTGATGGCGTGGGTGAGTGTGATGCTCTCTTGCTTCTATTTAATTCCAAAATGAGAAAACAAAGGTTGAATTCACAAAAAGAAAAAAAAAGTCATTAAAATACTAAAATAAAATATGAGCAAATTGTGTTATGAAGTGGGAAAACAAATCTTTCAATCTGTGAAAACAGTTAACATCTAGAAGCCTGAAAAGTAATACTGTCATTATACACAAATAAGAGCTGCTTCATGGAACAGGATACCTTAAAGGACATCAAAAGAGATGCAAATGGAGAAATATATTCACAGCAAAAGACTAATCTTTCTCATACAAATATGGCTCCCAGTAATTGATGAAGAACACAAATTCTAAGAACTCTCAGTGAAGTATATAATAGTGCACATAAAAAAGGAATACAAATGACTCAAGCTTTGTGAAAAAAGTATTCAAATCATTAATAAGTGTGTTAGTTATATAGAACTGGCATTATAACACTGCAAAAATCATATAATTATTCACAAACCTAACCTACGGGTTATTTGCGCATATCTATAGATCTGAGCTGGGCTTGCTCTTCCCTATGTGGTCAGCTGGCAGGACAGCTGTGGATGCTAGGCTCATCCAAAATAATATCACTCACCCAGTTGATGGTTAGTAGTTTGTGGCCTGGCTGTTAGTTGGCTGGGGACCTCATTATCCAGCAACCTAGCCCAGGCTTCTTTACATGGTGGTAGAAGAGTTCCAAAAGAGAGATCAGAAATATATATAATCACTTAAGGCCGAGGCTCAGAACAGGCACATTGTCACTTTTGTGAAATTACATTGCCAGAGTATGTCATAAGGCTAGCTCCTACTCAACAATGATGAAACAGATTTTACTTTCAAATAGTAATAACTGCAAAACCACAGAACAAAGGCTATGGATGTAGGGAAGTTGGAGATTTTCAGTCATTTTTGCTGTCAATCTACCACAATAAAAATACAAATTAAAACCATACTGAGATAAAATTTTTTACATCATTGACTGACAGAAAAAAGGGGCAATATCTAATAGCATTTTCTTTGTATAACTATGTGTAAATAGGCACCCTTATTATGTCATAGAAGGGACATTTCAACAATGTTCATCAAAACCGCAAGTGCATTTGTACTTTGGCTTAGCAATCTCTTAATAGGGAATTTATGTGCATATGTCATCTACCTGGCCTAAGAAATATATAAATGTTATATCTTACCAAACTTAGCAAAAGACTATCAAAACAAAACAAAACAAAGCAAAACAAAATGACCATTAATAGGAAATCAGTTTAAGAAACTCATAGATCCATACGGTTTGATGCAGAAGAGAAAGGAAATAATGGTAATACATGCAAGACTGGAAAATTCTTGAAAGGACAATTATGAGGGAGGGTTTGTGTTTACCATATAAGTATATAAAATAACACACTGTTTAATCACACACATGATTTATTGGGACAGATATAAACTGTTGAGAAGTGGTGGTAGGATATTTAGAGATTCTTTTCTAATTGTTTCATATATAACTAAAAATCATTAAAATATAAATTCATCACTTGAAAGTACAGGTAACTGAAGGGTTATTCATCATTTCAGATTCAAGGGATAAGAGGAAAGAATTGTTGAATAGAATAGAAGAGTAAATATGGGCTTTCTAAACAGCACTAAAGACTAAGTGAAGGTTGAAGACTGAATGACATGTCAACACAGTCATTTATAGCCCTCCAGCCAGTTCTAGCTTCCTCTGCACTTTGTAGTAAGAATGCTCTCAACATTTGTAGTAACAGGGTAAAAGAAAGTTGAATTTAACTGGAGTAGTATTTTTTTTTTCTTAAAATGTAGGGTGCAGAAAGTAAGTAAAGAATGCTTATAAGAAAATTAGAATAGTATTCCTCAGTATTTATGTTTGGTAAAGAAGGGAATTAGGTCACAAGGGAGTGATAAGATCAAAGGGCTGTACGTCCCAGTGGGGTCATAGAATTAATGGAACTAGGTATTTGTGAGAGGAAACCAAAAATATAGAAATTTTCCTTCACAAAATGGAATAATAAAAGTGAAAATTATGAAAGAAGTAAAAATAAGTTACAGCAATGAGTGGCTGAGCTAGGGTGAAGGCCAGGATAATTTCCAATGAAGAAAACCAAGGAACTGAGAACCCTGGTTAGTTCAGCAACTGATATCTCCAGTGATTGATATAACAAGAAGGGTAGTTAGTCATACAAAACAATCACCTAATCTTCAAAACTGTTTATTATTGTTGTTATTATTATTATTGTTATTAATAACAGAGGGAACAAAGCAATGATTTGGATGCAGCTCAGAAAAAATACCCCCTGTCTCATTGCCTATTGGCATGAAGAGTATGCTAGAGAAGCAGTAAATGAGTAAAATGGCTTTAAGGTATGCATATCACCAGGTTTCAGTTAAAACAAAAAGTTAAAGAGAACATTCTTAGAAAAGTTTGATGGCACAGGTGTTTTGCTGGTGCCTGTTAAGCATAACTTTAGGATTTGGAAAATAGTTATGGGAATTGAGAAGGAGGATTGAAAAATGAAAAAAAAAATAGAGTGATGTTAAATGTCATTTTGAGTGGTGGACTCCAGATAACCTGGATTTTTTTTTTAATAGAAACAACAAAAGAGATAAATATTATTATAGAAATAGCCTGGTTTAATACCAAAGGGGATATTATTGGTTAGACTGTATTAGAAGTTAGAGAGGGGAGAGGTTTATATATATATATATATATATATATATATATATATATATATATATAGATTATTAATGGTTCTGGGGCCCCCTCTTCCCTCTTGCTATGAAATTTGGAGGCCAGTGGGAGGCAGTGATACAGAAGAATGGGAATGGTGTGAGAGCTCTCTTCATTCATTCACACTATAATACAGTATGTGATTCTCCAAAGACTTCTCACTTCTTTCTTTTTTTTTTTTTTTAACTTACTCAGAGGTGCATTAACTTCTTCCTCCCTTTAGTGGCATCCCAGAGTTGAGTTTAAGATGGGATATTATAAATAAAACAGCAACATTCTATTCTATTACTTTCTTCTATAATTGCATCTCCTTCTGACTCTCCTTTAAATGTCCTCTTTCCACTTCTAAATAAATAATGTATACAAAGTTCCTTAGGCAACCCTATCATAGGTTCTAGGGAATGGGACATGAACATATTTTGGGGGCCAGATTCTGTCTACCAGATTCCACTCCTTGTCTCTCAAAGATTCTTGCCCAACTTACATGAAAAATAAATTTACTTTATCATGAGATCCCCCAAATTCTAAACTTATACAGGATCCATCCAAAGTCCAAGATCTTAATCTAAATCTCATCAGCTATAAAGTTTTAAATCCTATTATCTAAATCATCCAAATTAGGCATAGGTGAGATTCTGGGTGTGATCCATCTTAAGACACACCTTCATCATCTGTGGACCTCTAAAACTAAAGAAGCAAGTATCTGCTCCCAAAATATGATGATATTATAGGTATAAGGTCACCATCACAGACATTCTAATTCAAAATGGGAGAAAATGGAAGAAATAAAGGAGTCACCAGTCCCAGGAAGTTCTGAAACTTAGTCTGGCAAACTCCATTAAAGTCTAGGAATAATCTTTTGTGTCTTGTGGCTCCATGCTCTGGAGCTGTGGCTCTGACCTCTGAGTCAGAGAAAAGTGATGCAGTATAATGAAATTTAATGTTTCCATTTGAGTTGTTTCATCAGCCTGTTTCCTGCCTGTGGAGATTTAGGGCTCTGACAACCTTCTTTTAAGTCTTTTGGTCCTTTTTTTTTTTTTTCCCCTACTGGTATAAAATCCCAAGAATCTCATAATTCTTTCATGTATGAGATGAGGATTTATTCCATTATGGAAGAGATATCTTCTAGATAATCCCATTTCTATTTTTGGCTTTTGCTTAGATGACTCAGGGAACACATCCGTCTAGTTTCTAAAGTGCTTTCTGATTTGATTGAGAACATCTGTGACTTATACCCTTAATCTCTCTAATGAGCCTTTAACTGAATCTTTTGTCCCTTTCCTCTTTCTAAGATATTAGCTAAAGTTTATACAGCCACACTTCAGTCTTTTTTCTAGAGTACATGTTCATAGCAATGAATTTTAGTGTTTTTCAATCTGGATAGACTAAGAAATTCTCAAATCACCGATTACTGGTTTCTTTTTGTTTAGTAATTCTCCCAATTCATTCCTCCCTCCCCATATTTTACTGTTAGTATAAAAGAAGCAAGTCCACATCTTAACACTGCTTGGAAATTGCCTCAGCTACATGTTCAATTTCATTGTCTACAAGTGCTACTTTCAACTGTAGGACATAATTCTCCTAAGTTTTCTGTCACTATACAACAAGAAAATTCCTTTCCTACAATTTCCAATAATATGCTCCACATTTTCTTCCAAATCATCAGTGCCTTCAATATCTATATTCTACTGATGGGTCCATAATCAAACGAGCAAGACTGATACAAAGCAAAGGTCAAGCAAAGATTTATTTCGCTCCAAGCATCGAGAATCAACCGACCATTCAGGGCCACCTCTAACAGAGAGGGCGATCCCTCCCAGACTCACAGACTAACTTTTAGAGAGAGCAAAGGCCATGTGGTTGAGTGGGGCCACACATAGGTGGCCAATGAGATTGCAACACACAGAGAAAGCTGCACAGTCATGCTAGGTCACTCACAGGAGGACAATTGAATTACAATTCACCCCATAGTAGCTATTTGAACTAGCCTATCACTTTGGTCAGAATTGGTGCCCAAAAGTTGCCCAAAAGGCAGGGCCCACACTCCTTGGTAGCTAGGGAGACAGTATGCATGCTCCACTGATTGGATGTCTCCCTCTGGCCCGACTCATCCCTGCATTCAGGCTCTGTTATCTCCATCTGACCTGACCCGCCCTTGTATTTGGGCTCTGTTATCAGGGACTGGTCAACCACATTTAATGGTTTCCAGGACTTGCTTTTAAGTAAGTTCCCCTGGGGAAGGGCCAGGGTCAGTTTAACTTTTACTGCATAAACAACAAAATGGCTGTTCAACCGAGATGACATTGCTCTGGCTAAATAGGCCCTTACACCTACCATCAGAAGATTTAGGTATTTACTGATGTGATATATGTTTTCTACACCAGGATCTTCTCTGCTCTCCAGATAGTGAGATTTTTCACATCCATATTTCTAGTCACAGTCTTTTAAAGACACTCTAAGTCTTCTCAATCTTGTTCCTAAAAGTTCTTCCAACTTCTGCTCATTGTCCAATTCCAAAGCCATATTCACATTTGTAGGTAATTGTTATAGCAGTACTTTACTTCCAGGAATCAAGATATTTATGAGTTTTCTATTGCTCCTGTAACAAATTACAAAGATTCACTGGCATGAAATAGCACAAATTTATTGCCACATAGTTCTGTAGGTCAGACATACTAGATAGGTCTCTTTGACCTAAAATTAAGGTGTCAACAATATTGTATTCCTTTCTGAACTGTGTAGGAGAGAATCATTTTCCTTGCTTCTTCCATATTCTAGAGACCTGTTTCCACTATCTTCAAAGCCAACAGTGTCGCACATCTCTGCATCTTCTTTCTGTAGTGACATCTCCTTTTGACTTTTTTCTGTTTCTCTCTTCCATTTTTAAGAACTATTGTGATTTGGGACATACACCTGTATGACCACCCCATCTCAAGTTCCTTAATCACATCTGCAGAGTCCCTTTGCATGAAAGGCAATATATTCACGGATTCTGGAAATTAAGATATGGAGATATTTAGGGAGCTATTCTGCCCACCACATCTCCTTAAAGATATCTCTCAATCTATATATTCTCCACAATTGGCACATCCTGCTACTTTACGAAAGACTTGGTCTTTTCTTCCCTGAAGTATTTCAATAGCTCTTAAATTGTGTCTCTGCTACTATGCTTGTACACCTAAACTGTATTCTCAACACATGAGCCCAAATACTATTTTTCCAGTATTGCCAATATTATACTATCTTGTTCAAAAAACTGCAATGTCTTCTTCTTCTTTTTTTTTTTTTTCCTTACCTCTGGTAGAATCTAATAACCTTGAGTTGTTAAAACCTACTAAATTTATAGACCTCCAATATCTCTCACATTCCACTTTATTTTGGGGGGAGTTGTTCATTTTTTTCTTTTTATTTTATTTCTTTTCAGTGTTCCAGAATTCATTGTTTATGCACGATACCTAGTGCTCCATGCAATATGTGCCCTCCATAATACCTACCACTAGGCTCACCCAACCCCTCATCCCTCTCCCCTCCAAAACACTCTGTTTCTCAGAGTCCACAGTCTCTCATGGTTTGTCTCCTCCAATTTCCCCCAACTCACTTCTCCTCACATTTCGCTTTAAATTATTCTTAACCATGACTTCCTCACTGCTTCTACAATGGTAGCACTATAATCCTTTAAGGACTTTGCCTTGAAATTCTATGCTTCTGGAACATGATTTCCCTCTTTACTCTCATATCTGAATGCCTCACCTCCTCATTTTCTGCAGGTCTCCTAAATAACACTTTTTCAGTAAAGACTTCCTTGGCCCTTTTGTTCACAATATTCCTCCTTACTCCCCTTTGATGCTTTATTATTCTCCATTGTTAATTGTCTTTACAAAATTTATCTTTGGTCTCCTTATATGCATATTCCATCTCTTCCCATTAACATATAGGTTTTGCACATGGAAAGATATTTTTAGTATTTTGTTCACTGCTATATACTAAATACCAACAAAAGCACCTGACCTATAGTGGGAACTCAATAAATATTTGAAAATCAGAGGCATGAATGAATAAATTTATTAATCATCCTATCTGAAATCTGGTCCTTTGCTACAGAACAAGCTCTCCTGTCTTGTCACACAATTGTTTCACTTTCTATGTATGTGGTCCCTTGGCCAGATCTTTTATATTTTGCCATCTCTGTGTTTAATCTATTCGCATCAAAGTTATGTAATAGCTTTATAGTTACAATTTAGAGTCTGTATAGTCAGATATAGTCTGGTATAGCATACCCTATATCCCTTAAAGATATGATTTTCTCCCAAAGGTAAGTTTGTTTTTATTGAACAATTCTTTAAATTATCTATATAACAATCATCTCTCATCTTGAGAGAGAATATATATGTTCTTGGCTGATTTTTTTTTTTTAATTGACTAAAGTATTTGCAGTTCATACATTGCTTTCTAGTTTGGTTTTGTATTTCTGTATTGCTCTAATTTATTCTTTAGGTGCTTTCAAGTTTAAAAGGATATAAGATAAACAAAAGTAATTAAATTTCTAGAGGATATATTTAGAACAAAAATCACAAACAATAGTAAATGATAAGACACATTGTATACTAAAAATAAACCTATAGATTGATAATTGATGATGTTCACTATAATTGAGGCAAAAATAATGAAATTACAAAATTTTCTAGAGCAAGAAAAAGAAGAAAAGATTGGTAGGAAAAATAACTAGATATGAAAACATCAAGTGATTTTATAAAAATTATCTGTACTACTGAAAGCTAGAAATCCTAGAAAACATAAATAAATATATTCCAAGTTTGAACATCATTTGTTTATATCCCAAGACCTGATAAATCAAAGTGTATGGATGTTGTAGAATTAAACCTCTACTAACCACTCAGAAAATATACTAACCTTTGACTTGTCTATGATATGTTTCCAGATTTTGGTCAGGAGAACATGGTGAGCTTTCACTGCAGTGCATCCTTGTGATCTAAACTAATGTTTCTTGAAAATTAACGTTTATTTGAATCACTTGGAAAACTTGTTAAAATACAAATTATGATGCAGCAGACCTGAGCTGGGAGCTTAAGAATTTTCAATTCCTAAAAATTTTCCATGTAATGACAATGCTATTATTTATTTGTTGACCATTTAATGGCAAATGTACAGAGCAATGATAAATATATAAATAAATTAGAAAAAAAGGCAGTGCAAGACTCAAGATAAACATCTTTATTGCCTAAAAAGGAATATAAATTTGAGCTGTAACGAAAAAACAAAACAAAACAAAACAAACCTAGGTCTATAGGTACTAATAAAGATAGTAGCAGGTACAAATAGGTACTATTAAAGATGGTACTAATCTATCTTTAGTATTAGTACCTTGAGTCCTAGGTGCTAATAAATAGTAGCAGGATAGAACATAATACTCAGATTATCAGCCTGAAAGTGTTTCATGTGAGAGGAGAGCCTGGAGCCTGTTCCAGAGTTTAAAATGAGCAGTTGATGTGAGGTTCCTCTACCTGAAAAGCTGACTGGGCAAAAATAAATAAATAAATACACAAATAAACAAACAAAGGCTGCTCATACTATACCTGATGTGACAGCTTTAGAGTAAGTTGTGAGCCTCTGTATGGTGGAAGACAAGAAGCTTTGCAAGCACAAGCTGATCCAGTTCTCCCACTGGGCGCACGGGTGAATTTCTAACACGAGTATAATGCCTGACTCAGGACAGAGGCTTATGACCAGGCAGTATCAATACAAAACTACTAAACTGTGAAAAAGGGACAGATATAGAAAACCAGTTAAAATAATGAAATGAAACGAAAATCCCTCCTACTTACATACTCAAAAATTTCCTGCAAAACAAAGTTGCCAACATACAAAAGGAATCTAATAGCTAATGGTAGCAAAGATAAACTTTGGCACAAAAGAATATGATTTTAGCCCAACGTATAACTTGAAAATATTCAAGCCCTCAACATGAAAAGGATAGCCATCCATGTACCAATCACTAGATTATTATAATCAGCAATCATTAACATTTTGTCATTCTTTTGTGTGTACATGTGTTTATATGCATATATGTGTATATAAGTTTATATGTATATATAAAATATTTACCTATATGCTTGCACAGACCTGTAGGTATTTGTGTGTGTATGCATGTATGTCATATTTTTGAAAAATATTTATAGCCAAAATGATGGTTTCTAAATATTTTAGCATGTATATTTTAAGACCAAGAAATCTCCCCTACATAAATATTTTCATCATACCTAAGTACTTAACATCTCAACCATATTCAAACTCTCAGAATTGTTCTCAAAATGTCTTATACATGTTTTTTTGTGTTAAATCAAATACCCAATCAAGCTTCTCATGTTGCTTTAGATATTCATCTTTTTAATCTAGAAACATGATAACCTCCCCACCTTCTTAAAATAACACTAATTTTTGGATGAAACCAGACATGCTTTCTTATACAGTGTTCCATCTTCTGATTTCCTATAGATTGATATTTATGTCTAAAGACTTAATTAAATTTAGATACTTTTTTCAAGATCATTAAGTGATGTTATGTATTTTATTATTAAATCATATCATAAGGAACATAGGTGTAGTTTACTCGTGATTATTGATGTTAAGTTTGATCTTGTATGCAATTTGCTACTAATCTATTAAGTGATAAGGTGACATTATTGGAATATCCCGATTGCCCCAATACTGTATCTATTTTTTTTACATTCATTAGTGTTCCTTATCAACATATATACCTATTGAGTATTATAAAGAAATTATCTGTTAGTTTTATCTCCCTTTCTACATTACTTAGGATTGTTCTATAGAATAGAGTTTTTCTTCATCTATTGGAATGATAAAAATGTCTTATAAAATGAATGAGTATGTGCTCATAGCTTGTCCTGTAACAATTATCTTCATTTTATTTTTTAAGGGAAAGACATGCATTGTCTTTATTTATTGTATTTCAAATAACTGTAAATTTATTTTTTTTGAAAACTGACTGAATTTCCTAGTACAAAACAAAACAAAACAAAACAAAACTAAAAATTGTTTCTGCAATGTAAAGAAACACACAACTTTAATAGTGAAAAAAGTGCACTATAATTACTATAGTCATTTCTACAGTTGCCATGTTTCTTAAGTAACTATCCTCTCTGATAATGCACAATAAAAAAGCAAGTATGAAAAGGATATATTTACATATAGTTCTAAAGACATTGAAGATTTTCTGTTGGCATTGGATGGCAAATTATGGTCACAGCTGCAGTAGCAGAATATGCATATGCCTGTTGTTTCATAACACTGTGCATATTTGGAATGTTACTTCTATATTATTGAGTGCTATCATAACCATTTTGGGAAGTCTCCATTGGATCAGAGAACTGGACCAATTTTCAGATGAAAGAGTTGTTATATAGTCATTTTAAGTAGAAACATAAAATTTTAAATTTTACTCAAGAAGCACAGTGGACTTGTATTTTTATTTTGTCAGTCTTTGAAAGCAATTAAAATCATTGCTTTAAAAAAAATCCAAAATTTATTTTCCAACAAGACAGCAACAGCAGGTAAAACTACAGGGGTGTCTCCATAGAGCATATGTTCACAAGGGCATTAATTGCTTAACGGTGAGAAAGGCTCCAGTGTGTTCTCTGTAACATTTCCCACTTTATGGTATAAACAGGTACTAGCATTGTGTTCAACTTGCAATTCCAGGAGGAAAGGATCTCCTGGATCCAGGAGGTAGATCCAAGTGGCAAAATAGTTTCTGGATCATAAGTCATTGTTTTGATGTTCAAATTGCCTTGAATTTGGTGATTGGCACCCCGTGTTCATTTGTTTCACCTCCATTAATCTTTGAGAACTTTGCTTTTGGCACAAGATGCTCCAAAGTTAGTCTCCACTTTCACAGTTCCAAGCCTAGAATCAGATCATTTTCTGAGGAGCATTGGATTTTTTTTTTTAATTGGGATATGATATTTTAAAAGCTGGGAGGGAAACAAACCATGAGAAACCCTTAATGTCACAAAACAAACTGAGGGTTGCTGGGGGATGGAGGGGTAGGAATAGGGTGGCTGGGTGATGGACATTGGGGAAAGTGTGTGCTATGGTGAGTGCTATGAAATGTGCAAGCCTGGTGATTCACAGATCTGTACCCCTGAGGCAAATAATACATTATATGTTAATTTTTTAAAAAGGTCAAGATACGGACATTAGGATTGCTCATTTCAACTAAAGTATCATTGCTTCTGGTCTCCTATTAGTGAACAGAGTTAAGTGATATATATATATATATATATATATATACATATATATATATATTTTTTTTAAAGAAGGTACAATCATTTGTTTGTATCTTCAGTTAAGAGTAAAGAATTGTTTTCTGAAGTCATATGGCTTTATATTTGCATCTCTTCTCTTAAATAGAATGATTTATTTTCTATCATTAATATATTATTCTATTAATATTACTGTAAAGTAATAAAATTAAAAAGGAACAAAACAAAGAAATAATCAAACCATGATCATAGATAGGAATTTCCCCCATATTAACCTATATGAAAAACTATTTCTCTCTATTTATGGGAATAGAAATGCACAGATATGCATACATAATATTTGTTTCTCCATTATACACAATATCAGAAAACTCAACAACTCAAATATCTAAAAGTAGGAAAAGAGATACATAATTTGTGGTATACTCATACAATGTGATATGGTACAGTAGTTACAATAATGAAGTAGAATCACATTTTCTTCATGAATAACTGCTCAAAAATAATGTTGAGTAAAAAAAAGCAAGTGGCAGAATAATAGAATATAATTACATTTGAATAAAAGAAAATTAAAAAGTGCCATATACATTCTGTAAATGTAATATTTACATCTCTAGGACTAGTATCAAATATGCTAGTGACAGTGATTACTTTCAGGTAAAAAGGAGGAAGGATATATTCATCATTGGATAAGAATGCATATTTTAGATAAAATTCATACATTTATCAATACATTCATCAATAACATTTATTGGGATCTTTAAATGCTAGCCTTGGAAATGCAGTGGTTATCAAAACACAGTTTCTAGTTTAGAATCTTGTAGGGAAAATATAAAAATAAATAATAATGATTATATGATTGATAAATGCTTCAGTAGTGATTAACAAAAGTTCATTAAGGAGAAGACTATACATCTTGAATGGTCAACAAGGACTTTGGAGAATGAGCATCTAATGATAAAACCTGAAGTTAATAATGCAATAAAAAAGTTAACAATTTCATTAAGGAAGCAACAGGCACAAAGGTCTAAATTCAAAGACAGCATCAATATATGTAAGCAAGCATCACTGGCAGAAACCAAGTAGCAGTGGAACACTTAAATGTACCACTTTAGATGATAAATGAACAATTTATAGATTATTTGAGATTATTAGAAAGGAAAGGAAGTGTGTGTGTGTGTGTGTGTGTGTGTGTGTTTTAATATATATGGAATCATTGATCCATTAATTAGTTCTTCAGAAAAATTATAGTAATATAGCTTCTATTCATATAAAGAAGAAGAAATGAATGGTTACTAAAACCACAAGATTCAAATTGAGAAAAAGAATTTTTTAAAAGTGTTCTTCTAATTTCACATCATTGTGGTCAGAAAACACACACAGTACAATTTTAATCTTTAAATTTGTTGAGACTTGTTTTGTCACCCAACACGTGATCTATTCTGAAGAATGTTCCATGTGCACTTGAAAATAATGTGTATTTTGTTGTTTTTGAATTGAATGTTCTATATATACCTGTTATATCCATCTGGTCTAATGTGTAATTCAAAGACACTTGTTTCCTTGTTGATTTTCTGCCTGGATAATATATCCATTGATGTAAGTGGGTTTTAAAGCCCTCTAATATTATTGTATACCATCAATCTCTTTACGTCTGTTAATATTTGCTTTATGTATTTAGGTACTCCAGTGTTGAGTGCATAGTTTACAATTATTATATCCTCTTGTTGGATTCATCCATTTCCTTCTTTGTCTCTTGTTGGTTTTTGTTTTAAAGTCTATTTTGTATAATATAAGTATTGCTACCCTGGCTTTTTGGCTTTTTTTTCACTTCCATTTGCATGATAAATATTTTTCCATCCCTTCACTTTCAATATGTTGGTCTCTTTAGGCCTGAGTTGAGTCTTTTGTACACAGCATATAGATAAATAGGTCTTATTTTTATCCATTCTGCCACCCCATGTGTTTTCATTGGAGCACCTAGACAGTTTATATTTAAAGTAATTATTGATAGGTATGTAATTACTGTCATTTTATTGTTTTCTGGTTGTTTTTGTAGTTCTTCTCTGTTCCTTTTTTCTTCATTTGCTCTTTTTCTTTGTGATTGATGAGTTTCTGTAGTGTAATGTTTGGCTTTCATTCTGTTTATTTTTTATATGTCTATTATAAGTTTTAGGTTTGTAGTTACCATGAAGTGCCTATGTAATATCCTAAGTATATAGCAATTTAATGCAATTCTGGCCTCCTTGGTAAATGTTATATGTTCAAATAGATGTACAACATTCTGAATATTCACAATATGCATTGTCATATTAAAAGATATGAGAATGATTGGTAATGAAGTAAATGATTTTGTATATTAATGTTATTTATAAATTCAGCTGTTAAAGAATAAAAATTATTTGTCTTTTTGTAGGAGTTGAACTGTACTACTTCAGGAGCTCATCAACCAAACAACATAGCAACTATAGATCCTCAAGTGTTGTCTCTAGTAAAAGAATGTGTAAAAAGACATATTGTCTCTAGGAAAAGCACTGGGTGTGGTTGCAGGGAATGAGAAGAAATCGAAGTTTCAGTGCCAAAGAGTGGAAAGAGTTGGATTAGAACTACATTTTGGCACAGATACATATTAATTTAAGCATATTCATCAAAAGTATTAACAGAAGTTGCCTACAGTGAGGAAGAAAAAAGGAAATAGAGAAAAAAAAGAGAAATAAATAATAGGTTAATAATGCATCACAAAAAGAAAATAGGAAAAATTGAAGAGACTGATAACAGTAATCTATGAGCACTGTGGTGGAATTAACTCACATCTCTAAATCTTAAAGGCAAGAGAAAGAAGAAGGAGGAGGAGGAGGAGGAAAAGGAGAAATAAAATAAAGGAAGAAAAGGAGGTGGAAGAATGAGAAGAGAGAAGAGAAAATAATATTACCTATGGGGGAAAATAATAACAATGAAAATATTGCACATGCATCCTATACATTCTCTCTGCATGGGTAATGAGAGGAAAATTCTTGGAACAAATGTAATTTTAACAAATAAAGATATCCAACACTTGTTGTTTACTGTCTTGTTGATTTTGGCCATTCTAACTGGTGTAAGGTGATATCTCAATGTGGTTTTGATTTGAATTTCCCTGATGGCTAATGATGATGGACAGTTTTTCATGTGTTGGTTAGCCATTTGTATGTCTTTTTTGGAGAAGTGTCTGTTTTCTACCCATTTTTTTTTATGTGATTATCTGTTTTGTGTGTGTTGAGTTTGAGGAGTTCTTTATACATCTTGGATCTCAGTCCATTTTCTGTAGTGTCATTTGCAAATGTCTTCTCCCATTCTGTGGGTTGCCTCTTTGTTTTGTTGACTGTTTCTTTTGTTGTGCAGAAGCTTTTGATCTTGATGAGTCCCAAAAGTTCATTTTAACTTTTGTTTCCTTTGCCTTTGGAGACATATCTTTTTTTTTAAGATTTTATTAATTTATTGAACAGAGAGAGAGAGAGAGATCACAAATAGGCAGAGCAGCAGGCGGGAAGAGGTGGGGAGCAGGCTCCCTGCTGAGCAGAGAGCCTACATGGGACTCAATCCCAGGACCCTGAGATCATGAGCTGGGCTGAAGGTAGAGCTTAACCCACTGAGCCACCCAGGTGCCCCTGGGGACATAGCTTGAAAGAAGCTGCTGTGGTTGGTGTTGAAGATGTTACTGCCTATGTTCTCCTCTAGGATTTTGATAGATTCCTGCCACACTCTGAGTTCTTTTATCCACTTTGAGTTTATCTTTATGTATGGTATAAGAGAATGGTCAGATTTCATTCTACACATAGCTCTCCAATTTTCCCAGCACCATTTATTGAAGAGACTGTCTTTCTTTCCACTGTATATTTTTTCCTGCTTTGTCAAAGATTGTTTGACCATAGAGTTGAGGGTCCATATATGGGCTCTCTACTCTGTTCCACTGGTCTATGTGTCTGTTTTTGTACCAGTATCATGCTGTCTTCATGCTCACAGCTTTGTAGTAAAGCTTGAAATCAGGCAACATGATGCCCCCAGGTTTTGTTTTTTTTTTTTTTCATTTTTCAACATTTCCTTAGCAATTAAGGATCTCTTCTGGTTCCATACAATTTTTAAGATTGTTTGTTCCAGCTCTTTGAAAAAATCAATAAGACAGTAAACAACAAGTGTTGGAAAGGATGTGGAGCAAGGGGAACCCTCTTACACTGTTGGTAGGAATGCAAGTTGGTGCAGCCACTTTGGAAAACAGTGTGGAGATTCCTTAATAAATTAAAAATAGAGATTCCCTATGACCCTGCAATTGCACTTCTGGGTATTTACCTCAACAACACAGATGTAGTGAAAAGAAGGGCCATCTGTACCCCAATGTTCATAGCAGCAATAGCCACAGTCACCAAACCGGGAAGAACCAAGATGCCCTTCAACAGATGAATGGATAAAGAAGATATGATCCATATATGCAATGGAGTATTATGTCTCCATCAGAAAGGATGAATACCCAACTTTTGTATTGACATGGATGGAACTGGAAGAGTTTATGCTGAGTGAAATCAGTCAAGCAGAGAGAGTCAATTATATGGTTTCATTTACTTGTGGAGCATAAGAAATAACATGGAACACATGGGGAGATGGAGAGGAGAAGTGAATTGGGGAAAACCGGAGGTGGAGACAAATGATGAGGGACTGTGGACTCTGAGAAACAAACTGAGGGTTCTGCAGGGGAGAGGGGTGGGTGGTTGGGTGAGCCTGGTTCTGGGTATTATGGAGGGCATGTATTGCATGGAGCACTGGGTGTGGGGCATAAACAATGATTTCTGGAACACTGAAATAAAGATTAAAAAAATGGAAAAAATAAAGACAAAATTAATTATTTAAACAATTAGGTAGTCTGAAGAAATGAAACAGTAAAATAATCCAGAAATAAATTATAATTATATATATGAAGAAATGCTTTGTAAAATAAAGGAATTAATAATAGTTCCAAAAGTTAGGTCCTTAAAAACAAACACTAAATATATATGCTAGGAAACAATTGAATTATAAAATGGGAGACGTAAGGTATAATACCTAAAATTGTAAGTAGAAGGGTAAAAGATGCATAAATAGTAAGCTTGTAAATCTAGACAATTTATTGAAATGCATACATCTTTAGGGAAGTATAACATAAAATGGTGATTTCCAAGGAAGCTAGGAAATTCATACTATTCAATTACCATGATAGTTAAACAAACAAACAAACAAAACTATCAAAATGTCACCTTTCCAGAAAATTAGCAGCCCAGAAAATTTCATGTATGCCTTCTACCAAACATACAGAGCTATTTAAACTTATGCAGACCTATAAATCTTATATAAACTCTGAATAACATAAAAATCAGCATCTGATAAACAACACAAAGGCAAATGACATAAAAATCTCATTTTGAAAATTAAAAAATGATTTAATAAACCCTAACAAAATGTAGCATGATATTCAAAGAATAATACGTTTTGACTAATTATAGTTTATTGCAGAAATTAAATATTTTAATATTAGAAATTCTATTTATACAGTTCATTGCATTGAAACTTGAAAAAATAAAACTGGTGTTTTTAATGTTAAAAAGGTTTTCAATGACATCTAATACCTTCTCTTCATAAGAAAAAAGAACATAGAAAAATATTGAAAAATTTCTCTCAAAAAAAGTTAGAATTCATTTATATATAAACATATACACCTGTAAGCACAATTATCACTCTAAAGGGGTGGTGTAATATTCTCTGAAACATGGGTAAAAATTATTAAATGAAACAGAACTTTTAAAATAATGGAAGTATGTACAGAAATATATGTGTATAAAGTGTCTGGAAGGATACATGTGAACTATATTGTGGCTAGCTCTAGGGAGAGGATGGGAGACAGACCACAAGGCAGTGTATTAAGTTTTTACTTCAGATGGGTTTAAATACTGCTTGTTTGTCTTGTTTGTTGTTTTTGTCTTTATATATAAATCACTTTTATATTTATAAAGTATAAAATAATAGAAGTTACATGAGTTACTTCAACATACTTACTCACTTGGCTCAAAAAATAAATATAGACATGGATGAATCTGGAGGACATAATGCTAAGTGAAATAACCCCATCACAGAAGGACAATACTGCATGATTACATTTATATGAACTATCTAAAATTGTCAGACTCAGAAGCAGAGAGTACAATGGTAACCAGGGACGGAAGGAAAGGGAAAGTGGGGAGTTCAATGGGTGTAAAGCTTCAGTTATGCAAGATGATCAGGTTCTAGAGATCATCTACATGGCATACTGTCAATAGTTAACAATAATGAATCTCCCACTTAAAAATTTAACAGGATAAATCTCATGTTAATTGTTATTAATACACACAAAAAATATGGTTGTATAGATTTGTCCTTATATATACAATATATTTTTTCCCAATCTCTGGAATCTCCTTTAGTCCTCTAAGAATTTTGCCACTTTACCTAAATCTTTTAAATAAGGTTATTTTAAACAGTTATATTAATAAAGAAATTGTCTTTGGATAGCCATATATTTGATATAATTGATCACATATATGACTAATATATTCTGATATTATTGATCTCACTTACTATAATGATTTATCCACATTGCTTTCAATCAAATAATGAATGATTTGGATATACTTATGAAAATTTTCTTTGCTATTGGAAACAACTGGCATTTCTGTCTCCTAAGTTTAATTAAAACAAAGTCATAAAAGTGAAAAACAAAACAAAACAAAGCAATGTCCTGTGTACAATTTCAATACTAATAGTAAGAAAGTCTGTATTAGGTTTTACTTCATTTAGAAGATTAAAAAGAGAGCTTTTTAAGGTCAACAGAAATGTTTATAGGAAAAGAATTATATTTCTGACTTCAAAATCACAGTACAGAGATTTTTTTTTTTTTTTACTGGAATGTTGAGACTTAATATGATGTCCACCAGCATGACACTATCAGTGAGACTTTAGTGTAAACTGCCAAAGATTAGAGGCTTATTGCACAGTCCAGCCAATGACCCTTCAATTGCAAGGGAAAGATTGACACAAACAAGTTTTCCTATAACATTCTACAATATATTCTTTTTATTGTTGTACATTTATCAAAACTATATGGTAGCCCTTCTAGAATCAAATCTTGAGTTGTAGGTTGTTTGAAATATAATCTTTACAGACAAAAAATAAGAATAAGGATTCTCTTTTATACTTAGTTGGTAAAAGTGTATGTAAGGGAAAATTATTAAAGGAAATGAAGCACACAAAGATAAATATGAAACAGAACATTTTTGGTGTAGTTTAAGATTCATAGCGGTATTGAGAAGAAGGTTCAGAGAATGCTCACATCACCCTGCCCACGCTTGCATAGCCTTCCCCACTATTGACATGAACATGTACATTTGTTACAGTTGATGGATCTACTTTAGCACATCATTATCATCCACAGTCTGCCGTTTACACTAGGGTTCACTCTTGCAGCTCTGCATTCTGTGGGATTTGGACAAATGTATCTATCCTTATGGTATCATACAGGGTTTTTTTCCACACAGATTGCTTTCACTGTCTTAAAAATCCTCGGTACTCCATGTATTCATCTCTGTGTCCCCTGGAACCACTGATAATTTATTTGGCCACCGCTGATATTTTTATTGTCACCATGATTTTGCCTCTTCCAGAATCCATATAGCTGGAATCATACTGTATGTAGCCTTTTTAAATTTGCTTCTTTGACTTAGTAACATGCATTTCAGGTTCTTCCATGGCTTTCCATGGCTTTATAGATCATTTATTTTTAGTACTGAATAATTTTTCATTGTTTCCATGTACTACAGTTTATTTACTTACTCAATTACTAAAGGACATATTGGTTGCTTTAAATAGGTCTTTTAAACAGAGGTTCTGGGGCACCTGGGTGGCTCAGTCATTAAGTGTCTGCCTTCAGCTCTGGTCATGGTCCTGGGGTCCTGGTATCTAACCCACATCAGGCTCCCTGCTCAGCGGGAAGCCTGTTTCTCCCTCTCCCACACGCCCTGCTTGTGTTCCCTCTCTTGCTGTCTCTCTCTGTCAAGTAAGTAAATAAAATATTAAAAAAAAAACAACAGAGGTTCTTACATGGGTTTTAGAAAAGTCTTGAAACTTCAGATGTTGCATGCATCATTTGGGGCATATATTATTTTTTTCTATTTTTTAACTTTTTAAAATATCTTTATTTTTATTTATTTGTCAGAGAGAGAGAGAGAGAGCAAGTGGGCACAAGCATGGGGAGCTAAACTTTTAAAGTTTTAATTTTTAGAGTAACAATGGCATTGTCTATCTAGTTAATACCTCAATATCTAATAAATACCTCAAATTACACAGAGCAAATCTGACATTAAAATCATTTATTGAATTACATATATACCTAAACTCCACTGGGTCTTATGCACAGTTTAGAATCTGATAAATGTTGTTAAAATTACTCCTTAGAAAAATAAATACATGAGAGGGATGCCTGGGTGGCTCAGTTGGTTAACTATTTGCCTTCATCTCAGGCCACAATCCCAGGGCCCTGGGAATGGGTCCCATATCAGGCTCCTTGCTCAGCAAGGAACGTGCTTCTCCCTCTGTCTCTGCCTCTCTTTCTCTGTCTCTCATGAATGTATAAATAAAATCTTAAAAAAAATAAAAGTTTTAATTACAAAATATATGTGGTGCATATGTAAGTATTTCAAAACAATTTGTGTGTAATGGGGAGGTAGGGGAGACTATGAATGCAATTTATTAAACTGAAAATGTATTTGAAGATATGATAGACCAAGAACAAAGATGCAACTGAAGAAGAACACAGTAGGAGTATTTGCCATACTGTATACAAAGACCTCCTACAGGACTAGTGAAATTAGAACACTGTGGTCCTGAGGCAAGAATAGAAAAGACACATCCCCTGAAAAAATACAGAAACGATGGTCATTTATAGAACAACACATAAATGGACACTTGATTGAGGACAAAGTTAAAGAGCACTAGAGAAAAGAGAGTTGTTTCGATAAAGAATGCTGGGTCATTGTTATATATGTATAAGATTATACATATGTGTTATACATATATTATATATATTGTTGTATAAAATATGCACAATATTACATATATATGCATATGTACATACACAGTTATATATATACACATATAGGAAAAGAAATACATATATACATATATACATAAATACATATATACATATATATGAAAAGAAAATGACCTCTAAAGACCAAGTTGCCTCCTGTACCCAAAATTTAATTCCAGATGTACACATTTTACCTCTGAATGTCAAAGAAAACACAATCAAGCTTCTGCAAGAAAACCTAAGAATGTCCTCTTTTCCTTTGAACAAGATTTCTTTTTTTTTAAGATTTATTTATTTATTATTTATTTATTTATTTATTTATGAGAGAGAGAGTACAGTGGAAAAGGGCAGAGGAAGAGGAAGAGAGAGAATCTTAAGCCCAACCTGAGGTTAGAACCCAACCTGAGACTCAATCCCATGATCCTGAGACCATGATTGGAGCCTAAACCAAGAACTAGATGCTTAACTGACTGAGCACCAGGTGCCCCTTGAGTAAGATTTCTTAAGCAGAACATAGGAAGAACTAACCATCAAAGAAAGATAAAAAATAAAAGAATACCTCGTTGACCACAAGATCATTTTGCTGCCCAGCCAGAAAATGTTCACAGTTCTGTTTATATTTGCTATTTTACCTTCTTACCTCTCAGTCTCTCTCCAGTCTATTCCATTTGGTTGTTTGTCCACACAAGTCCTCTGAAATTATTTTAACCAAGGACTTTATTGACCTTTGTCTTGACAAACCAGATAGATATTCTCTGACCTCATGGTATATTAAGTAGTGCTTGATACATTTTGCCACTTAGAGGTAAGATGAAACATGTTATTCTCTGGAATTCCAAGACTCTATGTTCTTTTGATATTCCTATTACCTCATTGTCAGCTTTTCCTCAGTTTTGTTTTTTGTTTGTTTGTTTTTTTTTTTTTTTTGCTCATCCCACTACTCCATCTATTACATTAGCATTTATCATGACTATAACCTGGCCTCCTTCTCTAAATGCTTTCTCTAAATGGCCTCATCAAGTCTTATGATTTTAGGAAACATCTATATGCTAATTATCCCCAAACATTTATCTCTAGTCTTGGACTACTCCCTGATTTTCAGACTCATATATCTAATTGCCTAAACTTCTAAGTTTGTATACCCAATAAGCATTGCAAATTTAATGTACTTGGGACAGAACTATCCATTTCCTTTATGTATCCCCACATAAAATCGCTCTTCCCAATCATCCCACTTAGAGTAAATTATTTTTTTTTTTTTTGTAGAAAGCTGGAAGTATTCCTTGATGCTAGCTTTCCCTTTAACTCTCATACCTAATCCGTCCTCAAGTCCTGTCAATATTTTCTTCCTAAATTTAAACTCACATTAATATTTTCTCATTCTCCACTGAAATATTTTTACCCTGACCCACAAACATCTCTACCTGAACTACTAAACAGCTTCCTAAAGGATGTCACTATTTAAGCACCTGACCCATTCAATTCATTTTCTATGTAATAGTGAAAGTGATTTTTTTCAAGGCTTACAGTATATCATATCAACTCCTCCTCATAAGATTTTTACTTTCCCCCAGAATAATAAGCAAACCCTATACTACACCCTTCAAGTGAAATTATATTTTTTTCCAGTGTTTTGGATTTTGGCCACCCACCTCTCTCTCCTCAACCCTTAGTTTGTTTTCCAGAGTCCAGAGTCTCATATGGTTTGTCTCCCTCTCTGATTTCTTCCCATTCAGTTTTTCCCCCAACATCTATTGTTCTCCACACTATTCCTTATGTTCCACATATGAATGTAACTATATGATAGTTGCATTTCTCTGATTGACTTATTTCACTTAGCATAATACTCTCGTTCCATTTACATGGACATGGATGGAACTAGAGGATATTATGCCAAGTAGACAATTTTTCTCTCTTTAAGGTTGACAACAAAAGAATGCTATTTATTGATACATACTTCAGCATTTGGTGAGTAGGCTTGCCATATTGACAAATAGGAGTGGAGTAAAATAACTGAAACGGCTAATTTTTTGGTATGTCTCAGCTATATGGTTTTAAGCTCAGGCCTTGGTAAGCATTGAATAGGGTGACCTGAATAAAGCCAGCCATGGGGGATTTATAGTGCAGGTTGTAGACATAGCTGGGCATTATTACATTTCAGGTTAGACTGAAGAGACAGTTAAATCTGGAAGAAGGATCGTCAGTGAAGCCTCATCTGGAAATTTTAACAGTGCTTTGTGTTTTTACTATGTCTCAATCAAGTCTGCAGGCTAAGGTTCTAAACTCCTAAGTCTTAGGTTCTATATGGATCATAGGGCTTATTGTTTTTATTATTTGGGGCTTCAATAAGGGCCAAGAGAAAGAATTCTCTTAGAGCCTTTATCTTGGATTCATGTGGCTTGTCTAGTCTCAAATAAAAGTCACCACCAAAGAGTCACAAATTGTCTCTGACTTTCATTACAGAAACAGTAATCAGTGCTTCCCAACCAGTAAGCAACAACAACTGAGAATTCACCTACACGGGCATATCTTTTATTTGTAAACATACAAAAAGTTATGTGAAGTTTTATTATAATGGCATTTCCTTGAATTAACAGAGCAAAGTGATTCAGTTAAACTATGGCAAGTCCAAAGACTAAGAAAAAAAAAAAATTTAAATGTCTGTATCAGGAATACTCTGGTTGTAGGAATTAGCCTTCAATATGAAATGGAGGAGACACTTCTTGAATGGATTGTTATATAATTTTCATATAACTCAGTTATTTGTATCTTTTGAAGTGGCTGGACTATCCTAATCAACATGTGAATTAGTACACTGTAGTAGAATTCTTCCAGAACAAATAACTATATGTATATGCTGAACTGGCTTAATAATCAGGTAATGAACTCTACAAGGTGGACACTGAAGATACAACAGGGGGAAAAGCTGGAGACCCTGGCTATATTATGGCAAAATCATTGCCTGTTTTAATTTAGAAGGCAGATTGCATGCTTAACAATTCTGTAGAAAGAAAAAAATATTAGCAAATATTGAACATTTCTTGTCACTTACAGTAAAGTATTATAATAAAAATATGTTAAGTATTATAACAACATGGATAAAAATCAGTCGGTTATCAAGGATACATTGGAAAAAATACAGAAAATCCAAAGATTAAGGGCTTCACAGGTAAGGCTTGATATATAAAGGATAAACTCAGTTAAATTTGCATTTCATATAAAAATATTGGCTTAGTATTAGAATGTCCCAATTATTGCATAATATATGGTAAAAATATTCATTGTTTATCTAGAATTCAAACTTAACAGGACATCTTGAATTTTTATTTGCTAAATCTTGCAATCCTTTTTAACACATAAAGAAGCCACACTGCTTCTAAACCATGAAAAGATGAGATAAAGCTAAAATCACTTTAAGCAATGAGATCCATTAAGAATTTTCACTCATAAATAGCCCTTTAGCAAATATAAGAACATAGCCTGTATTTGCTATGGTGACATAGCCTTTTAGCAAAGATAGGACCATGAGTGTTGTCATCCTACTGAAACCTATTGTTTCAAGTGGTCTCAAGATAACAACATAAATGAAAAGGCAGACATGAAGACAACAAAGAATAGAAATAAATCCAGTGTAATAAACATGACCAGAAAAAGAATTTGGCCGTGGTGTGGCTACTGACACTGGGAATGACTGGAAGCAAAAGGATCAGAAGCCTTCTATGTTTTCAAGGAAATTGTTTTGCAGACTTACTACAAACTGTCCTGAAAGAGTCTGGGACTGACTGAGCAATCCAAAAATAAATGCTACTCTGGCAAACTTGCAACTGGAGGAAGCAGATTTTTAAAGCTGCAATCCCTGATTTATACCATGAACGGAGATGCTCATTTCTGATGTGGTCGTCTGAGTATATTGGCAAGAAGGAATTTCGCAGATGGCATATCTGGAACCATAAGAAATAAAAATCAAGAAAGTTCCTCTCAGAGAGTAGGACTTTGGTCTCTTGGAGGAACTTTCTTAACTATCACATCAAAGTGGCTTGACTACACATGCCTACCCAGCTTCTATCAGTAACTGCTATGGAAGACTAACCACTGTGATTTTCCACTCTTCCCTTTTTATAACAGTTTTTATTGTGTTTGATTTCTCCTTGCTCCACCTTTATATATTATATATTTGGTAAAAAGAAGCAACATTATAACTTGCTTTTATTTCATAAGGTACCTGGGCCATAGGAAGCTCACTGGACTGGCTGGACAGACCCTCAGTTCATTCAGAGGTCCAGGACTTTAAGCTGAATGAAGCAACCAAGTAGATTTTTTTTTTTTTTTTTTAACATTAAGGGAAAAAGATGTGTTGTTTGCGTGACCGAGGCTGCCCTCAGATATTTGGTAATCAAAGGAAAATACACTGAGACTGCTAACTGTTGACCCAAATCTGGTCTCCTCTTTTTCCCGGACTCTTGGTTGACCTACATTTGCTAGTCTCTTTCTAATACCAAGGCAGAGCCATAAGTTCTCTGTAATAGCTGTTTCTGATTCTCATTTGCTTGACAATATGAAAAGATATTTGATGAGATGATACTATTTAACATTGTTGTAGTGTGGATAGAGTCATTTATGATATAAGCATTATTAAGGAAATACTAAAAATGTAGTGGAAATTCTGGCAGGTTTAGAGACCAAGCGAAAATTATTTTTAAAGTGATGAGAATTTCCATAGTTCTTCATACAAAGTAGGCAGACCTATACTCCTCACATATAATGTCAGATATGTACTAAGTTATGTTGTTGGGATTATATCTAATAATATATATATTCTTTCACATACCTAAAATATAAGATTAGTGCATCCTTCTTGATCCTATTAACCCTATGTTAATTGGGTGTTAAAAATGGTGTAGGCTTATGAGCCTGGTGAATTTTACCTAAATAGATTAAGTGCAGCAAGCAAAAAGTCAAGGAAAATCAATAAGAAGTTTTGCATAGACTAATGACTATCCAAATCTTCCCTGCAAAACTTTAGAAGACTAAATTTGCACAAAGAATATTTAAGAGCTAAGTGTTTTAGATATGGCCTTTAATTTAAAACTCAAAGTAAAATACCATGTCTACTTAGAGGAAAAGAAAGCAAAAAACAAACAAACAAACAAAAAAATGACAACAGAGAGAGGGAGAGAGTGAACCGCATTTCATACTTGTGAGACCTGATCCAAGATCCATAATGTAAATTCTTTTTTTTTAAAGATTTTATTTATTTGATAGACAGAGATCACAAGTAGGCAGAGAGGCAGAGAGAGAGAGGAGGAAGCAGGCTGTCCGATGCGGGGCTAGGTCCCATGACCCTGGGATCAAGACCCGAGCCGAAGACAGCAGCTTTAAGCCACTGAGCCACCCAGGTGCCCCCATAATGTAAATTCTTATGTTACTGTTAATTCCATGCTTAAAAAGACCTAAGACCTTTCTATATAGAGTTTGAGATTCTAGTGATGTCAGGCACAAGGGTAGAGTCAAATTAGTTGCCTAGGTTTGAAAGCTAACTCAACACTATTTTGTGTGTGTGTGTGTGTGGTCATTCTAGGCAAGATAAATAACCTAGCTAATACTCTTTCCTCTTCTGTAAATGATAATAGTTTATGCACTAAAAAATTGTGAGAACTATATTAGCTTAGTGTATCTCAAGCTTTAGCTTTGTCATAGTCACCCACAGTTCCTGGTAATATTTTTCATTTCTAACAAGTTTACATTCAGATAGTACTGATCTAAAAACTACACTTTGAGAACCACTGTATAAAATAATGCATGTAAATCACTATTAAATTGTCTGACATTATAAATGCTTGATATGTTTTCACTATTAATTTTCTTGGTTTTTCATCTTTATAGTTTTAAAAAGAAACCAACATTTGTTTTGTAAATATTTTTACTTAAGAGGAATCTTGCTTTGTTAGCATATGCATATATATAAAATTTCCAAATTGAAAGATTTTTTGGTGATGATATAACAGAATGCATTTGATAAAAGAATACTTTATGGAACAAAGCAGCAAGATGGCAGAGGAGTAGCAGACTGAAATGACATCATATCCCAGGAATTCAGCTAGATAGTTATCATTCCATTCTGAATACCTACTAATTCAACATGAGATAGAAGAGAAGAAGAGCAGCAATTCTAGGAACAGAAAATCAACCACTTTCTGAAAGGTAGGATGTACGGAAAAGTGAATATGAAACGATGGGGAGATAGACCTTGGTGGTGAGGGGCTGGCTCCCAGCAAGCGGTGAAGCAGTGGAGCACAAAATCTGAACTTTTAGAAGTATGTTCCACTGAGGATATGCACCAGAGGCTAAGTGGGAGTGGAGCCCTCAGGGGGACAGTGTGGTCTCAATTCCCACGGGGTCAGGAAGATCAGGAGTGTCTGAGTGTGGCAGAGCTGCCAGATATCAGAGTGGGGAACCCAACTACAGAGACAGAGACAAGGAGTGAGCTTTCAGATCAGGGTTACCTTAAACCCTGATCCAAGTCACAGCCTGGCCACTGCTCTTCAAGCAGAGACCCCATGAGTGGCAGATCCAGGAATACTCACCTTCCTCCTTGGGGAGGAGCAGTGCAGCAGGAGTCTGCTGGGTTTGGAGACTCTAAATGGGACCATGGGCCAGAAATAGAAACACTTGGTCACAGGCCAGGTGAACTTGGAGTCTGGCCAGAGACCAGGGAGATGGAGTGATTGACTGCTAATCCCTGAGGGCACATTGAGGAGTGGGGACCCAGATTGTTGGGTCCTCCGGGCTGGAGATTGGTAGGCTGCCATTTTCATTCCTATACTCCAAAGTATGGATATGGGTATGGGTATGGAAAGCATTCAGAGAACAAAAACTCCAAAAGCAAACTAGAGCAGGTTACTTAGCCTGGCCCTTACAAAGGGCAGTGTAATTCCACCTCAGGCAAAGACATTTGAGACTCACTGCAACAGGAGTCTCCCCCTAAAGATCAGCAAGAACACCCAGCCAAGACCAAGTTCACCAATCAATGAGAACTGCGGAACTCCAGAGCTAGGGAAAAACAACACATAGAATTCATGGCCTTTCCCCCATGATCCTTTAGTCTTGCAGAGTTAATTTTTCTTTTAATTTTATTTTTTTCTTATTCTATTTTTAAACTTTTCCTCTTTTAACATTTTTTAACTAGTTTATCTTAACAATACCTTTCTAAAAAAAAAACAAACCACAACTTTTTAAACCTTCATTGTTATAGTCATATTTGATCACTTCATTGTATTTAACTTTATTTTTTGTATATATATTTTTGTGTATATATATATATATATATATATATATATATATATATATATATATAGTTTGTCTTCCCTAAAATAAATTGGGATACAATTTCTTCTAATAGATTAAAATATACCCTAATCTAGCACATGGCCTTGTTCTAGTCTCCAGCCAGAGCATATTCTCTTCTCATTTTTTTTTCTTTTCTTCTTTTTCCAATCAAATTATCTTCTCCTCTTTTAGATTTTTTTTAAATTTTCATCTTTACATCATATTCCACCCCTTCATTGTGTTTACCCTTCTGTGTGTGTATGTGTGTGTGTGTGTGTGTGTACACTTTTACTTTCTTTAAAATTTTGGGAGTTAGTTTCTTCCAAAAGGCCAAAATACACCAAAATTCAAGTGGGTGGCTCTGTTATATATATATATACACACATATATATGTATATATATACACACGCACACACACACACACACATACATCTACACAGATGTATGTGTGTGTGTGTATATATATATATTTTTCCTCCTTTCTTCTCCCCCCTGTTTTAGGTCTCTTCTGATTTGGTTAGTGTACATATTTGGGGGGGGGTCTTTGCCACCCTTTTAGTATTTATTCTCTCCTTCATATATTCTTACCTGGATAAAATAACAAGGCTGAAAATCTCACCACAAACAAAGAACAAGAGGCAGCACTGATAGCTAGGGACCTAATCAATATGGACATTGGCAATATGTCAGAACTAGAGTTCAGGATGATGATTCTCAGGGTGCTAGCTGGGCTCAAAACAGGCATGGAAGATATCAGAGAGACCATTTCTGGATAAATAAAATTCCTTTCTGGAGAAATAAAAGAACTAAAATCTAACCAAGTTGAAATTAAGGAAAAAAAACTATTAATGAGGTGTAATAAAAAAATTGAGGCATTTACTGCTAGGATAAATGAGGCACAAGAGAGAATTAGTGATATAGAAGACCAAATGAGGGAGAATAAGGGAGCTGAGCAAAAGACAGTCAAACAACTATAGAACACGAGGGGAGAATTTGAGAGATGAGTGATACGATAAGACAAAACAATATTCAAATAATTGGGATTCTAGAAGAAGAAGAAAGAGTGAGAGGGGCAGAAGGTATATTGGAGAGAATTATAGTACAGAATTTCCCTAATATGGCAAAGGGAACAAACATCAAAATGCAGGAGGCACAGAGAACCACCCTCAAAATCAATAAAAATAAGTCCACATCCATCATCTAATAGAAAAACTTATAAGTCTTAGTGGCAAAGAGAAAATCCTGAAAGCAGCTCAGGACAAGAAAGTCTGTAACATACAATGGTATAAATATTAGATTAGAAGCAGATTTATCCACAGTGACCTGACAGGTCAAAAAGTACTGACATGGTATATTCAGAGCAATATATGAGGAAAAATGAGCAGCCAAGAATACGATATCCAGCTAGGCTATCATTGAAAATAGAAGGAGAGATAAAATCTTCCAGGGCAAATAAAAATTAAAAGAACTGCAAACACCAAACCAGCTCTACGAGAAATATTCAAAGGGGTCCTCTAAACAAAGAGAGAACCTTAAACTAGTAGACCAGAAAGGAACAGAGACCATATACAGCAACAGTCACCTTATAGGCAGTACAATGACACTAAATACATATTTTTCAATAGTTACCCTGAATGTAAATGGGCTAAATGCCCCAATCAAAAGACACCAGGTATCAGAATGGATAAAAAAACAAAACCCATCAATATGCTGTCTGCAAGAAACTCATTTGAGATCCAAAGACACCTCTAGATTTAAAGCGAGGCAGTGGAAAACAATTTACCATGCTAATGGACACCAAAAGAAAGCTGGGGTGGCAAGTCTTATATCAGATCAATTAGATTTTAAGTTAAAGAACATAATAAGAGGTGAAGAAGGACACTATATCATACACAAAGGGTCTGTCCCACAAGAAGATCTAACAAATTTAAATATGCATGCCCCTAACATGGGAGCAGCCAACTATATAAACTGATTAATAATAAAATAAATAAACACATCAACAATAATACAATAATAGTAGGGAACTTTAACATCCCCCTCACTGAAATGGACAGAAAATCCAAGCAAAAGATTAATAAGGAAGCAAAGGTTTTAAATGACACCCTGGACAGATGGACATCACAGATATATTCTGAACATTCCACCCCAGAGCAACAGAATACACGTTCTTCTCTAGTGCACACAGAACATTCTCCAGAATAGATCACATTCTGGGTCACAAATCAGGTCTCAACCATTACCAAAAGATTGGGATCATTCCTTGCATATTTTCAGACTGCAATGCTCTGAAGCTAGAATTCAGCTATAAGAAGAAAGTTGGAAAGAACTCAAACACATGGAGGCTAAAGAGCATCCTACTAAAGAATGAATGGGTCAACTAGGAAATTAAAGAACATTAAAAAAAAAAATAAACTCATGGGAACAAATGAAAAAGAAAACACAACTGTTCAAAATCTTTGGGACAGCAAACGTGGTCCTAGAGGAAAGTATAGAGTGATACAAGCCTTTCTCAAGAAACAAGAAAGGTCTCAAATACACAACCTAACCCTACACCTAAAGGAGCTGGAGGAAGAATAGCAAAGAAAACCTAAACCTAGCAGGAAAAGAGAAATCTGAAAGATCAGAGCAGAAATCAACAATATAAAAACCAAAAGAATAGTAGAACAAGTCAACGAAACTAGGAGCTGGTTCTTTGAAAGAATTGATAGGATTGAAAAACCCCTGGCCAGACTTATCAAAAATAAAAGAGAAAGGACCCAAATTAATAAAATCATGAAGGAAAGAGGAGAGATTGCAACCAACACCAAAGAAATAAAAACAATTATAAGACCATATTATGAGCAACTATATCAGCAAATTTGACAATCTGGAAGAAATGGGTGCATTCCTAGAGACATATAAACTACCACAACTGAACCAGGAAGAAATAGAAAACATGAACAGACCCATAACCGGTAAGGCAATTGAAGCAGTCATCAAAAATCTCCCAACAAACAAGAACCCAAGGCAAGATGGCTTACCAGGTGAATTCTACCAAACACTTAAGGAAGAATGAATACCTATTCTCAAACTGTTCCAAAAAAATAGAAATGGAAGGAAACTGCCAAACTCATTTTATGAAGCCAGGATTACCTTGATCCGAAAATTAGACAAAGACCCCACCAAAAAGGAGACTTGCAGACCATTATCATTGATAAACATTGATGCAAATATTCTCACCAAATTACTAGCCAATAGGATCCAACAGTACATTAAAAGGATTATTCACCACCACCAAGTGGGATTTATTCCAGGGCTGCAAGGTTGGTTCAACATCTGCAAATCAATGAGTGTGATACAGTACATTAACAAAAGAAAGAACAAGAACCATATGATACTCTCAATAGATGCTAAAAAAAAATTTGAAAAGTACAGCATCCTTTCCTGATGAAAACTCTTCAAAGTGTAAGGATAGAGGGCACATACATCAATATTATCAAAGCCATCTATGAAAAACCCACCGCAAATATCATTCTCAATGGAGAAAAACTTAGAGCTTTCCCCCTAAGGTCAGGTATGTGTCAGGGAAGTCCACTATTCATCACTGATATTCAACGTAGTACCAGAAGTCCTAGCCTAACAATCAGACAACAAAAAGGAAAAAAAAAAAAAGCATCTGAATCAGCAAAGAAGAAGTCAAACTCACTCTTTGCAGAAGATATGATACTTTATGTAGAAAATCCAAACAACTCCACTCCAAAACTGCTAGCCCTCATACAGGGATTCAGTAAAGTGTAAGGATATAAAATCAATGCACAGAAGTCAGTTGCATTTCTTTACACCAACAACAAGACAGAAGAAAGAGAAATTAAGGAGTCAATCCCATTTACAATTACATCCAAAACCATAAGATACCTAGGAATAAACCTAACCAAAGAGGCAAAGAATCTATACTCAGAGAACTATAAAGCACTCATGAAAGAAATTGAGGAAGACACAGAAATGGGAAAAAAAAATCCATGCTCATGAACTGGAAGAACAAATATTGTGAAAATGTCTATGCTACCTAAAGCAATCTAAACATTTAATTCAATCCCTATCAAAATCCCATCCATTTTTTTTTTCAAAGAAATGGAACAAATAATCCTAAAATTTATATGGAACCAGAAAAGACCTTGAATAGCCACAGGAATACTGAAAAAGAAAGCCAAAGTTGGTGACATCACAATCCCAGACTTCAAGCTCTATTTCAAAGCTGTCATCATCAAGACAGTATGGTACTGGCACAAAAACAGACACATAGATCAATGGAACAAAATATAAAGCCTTGAAATAGACCCTTAACTCTATGGTCAACTAAGCTTCTACAAAGCAGGAAGGAATGTCCAGTTGAAAAAAGACAGTCTCTTCAACAAATGGTGTTGGGAAAATTGTACAGCCACATGCAGAAAAATGAAACTGGACCATTTCCTTACACCACACATGAAAATAGATTCAAAAAGGATGAAGGACCTCAATGTGAGAAAGAAATCCATCAAAATCCTTGAGGAGAACACAGGCAGCAAACCTCTTCAACCTCAGCCACAGCAACTTCTTCCTATGAACATAGCCAAAGGCAAGGGAAGGAAGGGGAAAAATGAACTATTGGGACTTCATCAAGATCAAAAGCTTTTGCACAGCAAAGGAAACAGTCAACAAAACCAAAAGACTACTGACAGAATGGGAGAAGATATTTGCAAATGGAATATCAGATAAAGTGCCAGTATCCAAAACCTATAAAGAACTTATCAAACTCAACACCCAAGGAACAAATAATCCAACCAAGAAATTGGTAGAGGACATGCAAAAAAGACTTCCAGATGGCCAACAGACACATGAAAAAAGTGTTCCACATCACTCAGCATCAGGGAAATACAAATCAAGACCACAATGAGATACTACCTCATACCAGTCAGAATGTCTAAAATTAACAAATCAGGGAAGAGCAGATGTTGGAGAGGATGTGGAGAAAGGGGAACCCTCCTACACTGTTGGTGGGAATGCAAGCTGGTGCAACCACTCTGGAAAACAGCATGGAGGGTTCTCCAAAAAGTTGATAATAGAGCTACCTTATGACCCAACAATTGTACTACCTAAAGTGTATTTAACCTAAAGATACAAATGTAGTGATATGAAGGGGCATGTACACCCGAATGTTTATAGTGGCAACGTTCACAATAGCCAAACTATGAAAAGAACCTAGATGTCCATCGACGGATGAATGAATAAAGAAGAAGTCGTATATATATACAATGGAATACTATGAAGCCATCAAAAGAAATGAAATCTTGTCATTTGCAACAACATGGATGGAACTAGAGGGTTTTATCCTGAACAAAATAAGTCAATCAGAGAAAGACAATTATCACATGATCTCCCTGATAGGAGGAATTTGAGAGGTAGAGTGGGGGGTTTGGGAGGTAGAGAAGGAACAAGAGAAACAGGATAGTATTAGGAGGGAAACAAACCATAAAAGACTCTTAATATCACAAAACAAACTGAGGTTTGCTGGGGGGAGGGGTATAGGGAGAGGGTGGTTGGGTTATGGACATTGGGGAGTGTATGTGATATGGTGAGTGCTGTGAAGTGTGTAAGCCTGATGATTCACAGACCTGTACCCCTGGGGCAATAATATAACATTATTTAATATAACACATAATAAAATATAGTAATATAACATTATATGTTAATAAAAATAATTTTTATAAAATTGGAAAGAAAGAATACTTTATGGAGTGAATTACTCTGTATTATCATTTTGGAATTTTACTTCTTGGATTTTCTTAAGAATGGTGTTACTTAAATAGGCTGATAATTTTAAAATTTAACTGGTTAAGGAAATTTAATTTGGAATAATAACATGTTCAATATTGTCCTTAAATGCTTCCTTGACATGATGTGCAGGTGTAAAATTTTCTTCATAAAGAATGCAGATATCTGCTTTCACTATTATTTTCACACTGCCTGTAGAAAACGTATATATGTGATAAATGATTAAAATATCATATTACTTTGTTGAAAATTTTCTTTTTGACTTAAGGATATGTTGCAGTATAATATGCATATAAAAGAAGAGAACTGATGACATATGCAAAGAAGTAGCATAAGAACCATAAACCAACTCATCCAAAATCCAAATAAAGACAAAAAGTAATCAAGAAGGTTTCTTCTCTGATGATATGAAATGATTAGTGAAGTAAAAGAACAATGAAAAATAATATAGCAAAGACAAAAGAACTTTTCATATTTTTTTGTTTTGCTCAAAGAGGCCACCTATAAGGTAATGATGGCTACAGGAATGTCAAAATACATTTGAGATTTTGAAATGAACAATAGTTTTGTCAGTATCATTATCAGTCAAGACTTTGCATTATTTAATTTAAAAAATCTTGAAAGTGTTTATCCACCTTAAGTTTTGCATTTTTTCCTTTTCCTCTCCTTAATGAATCCTCTTCAAATGTTTTATCTAATCCCAAAGAAAATATTTGTCTACTACCAAAAGAGAGGAAGAAAGAAAGATGTTTAGCATCCAGATTAAGCAGTAAATAGTAATAACAAACTATTGGTGACATCTACAGTTTTTCACAAGCCAAAACAATATACCTCCACTTATTTTTACCATTTTTCCCTAAAATTGTGTCAAATAAAATAGTGACAATGTTTGCATTAAGTAGCTTGTGGAAACTGAACAAAGACTTTGAGCTGGTAAATATGTTGTCTTCTTCAGTATAATTATTTACTTCTTTGACAGTTTCACTGTTGATGAGGACATGAGAAATAACTTTTACTGCCAGGTCTAAGATATGTGGAATTTTTATCTGATGGTTGTTATTAAACATTGTTTAAATGAAAAGTGGCATTGTCTCCTTTACTGGACTGAATCTTCAAAAGATTAGCAAACAAAAAAAAGCTTCAGGCATGAACTGAATTTTTATGATTTTCTTCTTGACACACTGCCATACTGTGAAAGTTTCAGACGATTTTAAGAGCTACCTGGAGTGGTCTTAATTCCCAATTCCCCTAGGAACCTCTAAAATACTAAATATTGTCTTTGGCTGCTTCTTGGGAGAACTGATTTCTTTCTTTGGTCTTATTGATCCTAACCATCTCTGAAAACACAGTTTATACTCACAAATGTTTTCAACATAAAGAAGAATGAGTGATAAGAGCAAAAGCAGTAACTATATCCTGATGAAAAATCTAGACTGAGGTAAATGCTCTGTTTTTCAAGTAAACAAGAACATTCGTATTTTATTTACAATTCTGACTGTTTTTTATTTTTTGTATGACCTTGGGAAACACATTTCCTTGTCACGACAAGAAGGATTTATTATTAGATAGGTATATATATGTATATATATGAAGAGACAATATAAAAACAGCATAATCCAGAATACTATTGAATATACCTTTCAGTTATGTATAATTATTCAATGATGAATATTTATTTTAGATGGAGATCAATACTGAAATCAGTATATTTGCAAATTAGGTGTACAATGATGTGATATTGAGCAATATTAACATATTGAAATAATACTGTTCTAAATATATTATACTAAACCTTTCTAATTTCTGGAACAAAATACTAAGTAGACAGATTTTGTCTTCAAAACCTGTTTTATGCAGGTAACATTTAACTGCGATCATAATAGGACTTGGTCATAATACCCTAGATTTAAAGCTCCTTAGTGGCAGATGTAATATTTATTGGTGTATTACTATTCTATTGTGAAATAATAATAGTTATATTATTAATGAGTGATAGAAATTCATTCTGTTATTCTCTTAGGTTAACTGAATTTCTTCTTCCTAGTGATTTCATTAATTGTAAACCAATGTCATAAATTAAATTATACTTTGCAATTCTTCTACTTGACCATTTGGCTAGATTTGAAGTAACTGACCTTTTTTTTTTTTTTTTTTTTTTTGCCAAAATAGCTTCACCTTTGTCCCTTTGTCTTGCAAGGCAATATAACTACCTGTTTATTTGCATACCTATTTTTTTTTCTTTTTGATTTGTAAGCTTGCTTTGTCAAAATTACTTTGCATCTCCTATTCAAGTTTTTATTTGGGTCCTCTTCTATTACCAATTTTTAGGTTAAAATTGCTCAGGATTCTGCTCCGAGTCTTTTTACTATTACATTCTTTCTCTACTTATTTTCAGCCACTTTACACTGAGGGTTGATGATAAACCATGAAGAAAATCATCAGAAATTAATTTCACCTCTGAGCTGACTAACTCAAACTCCTAAATGTCTATACTAATAGTTTTCATCCTGTGATATCTTTTTTTTTTTTTTTAAGATTTTATTTGACAGAGAGAGAGATCACAAGTAGGCAGAGAAGCAGGCAAAGAGAGGGGGGAGGCAGGCTCCCTGATGAGCAGAGAGCCAGATGTGGGGCTCGATCCCAGGACCCTGACATCATGACCTGAGCCGAAGGCAGAGGCTTAAACCACTGAGCCACCCAGGTGCCCCCATCCTGTGATATCTTGATTGATAAAGAATTCCCACCCCAATTCCAGATTATTGATGATTTTTAATTTATCCCTCTTTTAATAATTGAACAATAGATTCTTATACAAAGCTATATAATCAGATTTTTTTACTTTAATTTCCATGAGTTCAGGATGTCCAATATAGATCCATTTACATTTTTCCTCCCAGAACAAAACATTTGTAATTTCCCAAATATTTCTTTTCCTGGAAAGGATAATGTGCAAGTTCAAGTCAGAATTCGAAAAGGTTATCTTATCTCCATGTTCAATACATTCTAAATTTCCATAAATTCTGCATTTAAATATTAATTTTATCCATACCCCTTATGTCTACAGCAAGTGTGATGATGTCAATGATAATATCAACCTTCTACAAAGACAAAGTGAGTTTTGGATATCCACATTGCCTCTACATGGTTTCAACATATTATTCACAAATCAGCTAAAGTCTTAAAATATAAAATAAAATCATTTATCCAGCTGAAATATCTCATTGGCTACCAAAATGGTCTACAGCCTCATGTCATATGGCTTCTGCCAACTTCACAAGGCATATATCATGATATTTACTGTCTTCCTTGAGCTACAGTCACACTGCATCTTTTTCTATTTCCAATGCTAGTTTTGTTCATGCCCATTTTCATATGCCATTTCTTATTCCATGAATTCCATCCCTTTCTTCTGCTTCCCCCAACCCCTGGATACACATTAAATTTAATGACATGTTTCAACTTAATGTCCCTTTCTCTGGAAATCTTCCCTGACTATTAAGACTACATATTATCGGGACGCCTGGGTGGCTCAGTTGGTTGGGCAGCTGCCTTCGGCTCAGGTCATGATCCCAGCGTCCTGGGATCGAGTCCCACATCGGGCTCCTTGCTCGGCAGGGAGCCTGCTTCTCCCTCTGCCTCTGCCTGCCACTCTGTCTACCTGTGCTCGCTCTCTCTCTCTCTAACAAAGAAATAAATGGAATCTTAAAAATAAAAAAAAAAGACTACATATTATCTTATAGAATATATATTTCGCACTAAACCTGACACCAATACTAGGTAAAAGCAGCATTAGATTCAGATCCAGCTGTAATCTCAGAGATACCCAGCTGGCTTGACATACATTCAGCACCCAACAGCTGTTTACTAAAGGAATCACTATCTATATACTGACCACCCTTAAATCTATACTTAATTCCAGGCATAACATTTCTAGATAAATGTTTCATGGAAATTTGAAACTATGCTTTTCTCATTTTCAGATAGAAATCTGTGTCAACCTTATTCCTCATTCTCCCTCACACACAACACCAAATTTATAAAATTCGAATGCTTCTTCCAAAATGTAGCTTAAGTCCATCCACTCCTCTACATGCCTATTATACTATTCTAGCCTAAGACCCCATCATTCGTTATCTGCCTATTACAGAAGTTTCCTAGTTGGACTTCGCATCTCCAGTGTCGCAACTATACAGCAAAAAGAGGTCAGTTATGCAAATTTTATTTCACCCACCTGCTTAATATTCTTTAATATTTTTATTTCCTGAAAATAAACTCCATAAGATTTTAAAGGTCCTATATAATAAATAATCATGTTCATAACTTAAAAAAGTGGAAGTTTTAGTTTTGAATATTTTCTCCTGTGAAACTATGTAGGAGAAAAATCAAATTCCATCAATTCAGCATTCCTTTTATAAAACAATACATAAGGAAGGTAGATACCTTTCTTAGGAAATACAAAACTAAGTGGTTTTTTTTTCTTTCTGATTTAAGCTATAGAAAATTTTGTAAGTGGTATAAAGCCATTCCTCTTGTCTAGATATTTATATTCCTATAATTCCTTGGAATTACCCTTAATTATACTGTGTCACACATAGTATGATGGGCTAATTTTGAAGATACAAGTTTCTCATTAACGTCTTTTTCTCCCAGATGAGAAAATGCTGAAATGGAATATTTAAAAAAAAGTTTAATGAAATCTCAGAGATTATAGAACCTTATACATACAATTGGATAATCAGATTTTTAACTGAAATTGTTCACACTATGATGTTGCTTACCCTAGTTTACTGATCTTTTGATATGCCTACATGTTACAGTGCCATACAATTTCCTGTCAAACCAAAAACCCATACTGGGAAACTTTAGCTTCTCAAAGCCTAGTTATAAGCAAATCTTTGACAGAGGAAAAAGTATTTTTTTCCTCACCTTCCTAAAACTTTCTCTATTGAGTCTTATTTATGGTCTAATACCTTCATTTCCACCATATGAATAATAATGCAAACCCATAACTTTCAGGAAAGGAAATAAGAGAGAAAGAAAAGCACACACACACACACACACACACACACACACACACACACACACACACAAGAGAGGCAGAGTGCATAGTAAAGAGCACTGACCATGGGTAGCTATGAGATTTTGTTCCTTATACACTTTGTTTCCCTGCTTCCTCATCTGTAAAATTGGGATAGTAAAAGTAACTACCTTAAAATGTTGCTACTGAGATGAAGTGCATTATTTATAAAACTACTTAAACCAGTGCCAGGGACTGAGGAGAACTATATAATTGTTAGTTACTATAACCCAAGAAAATGTGTACATAAAGAATTGATTTAGCACAAAAATTCTTTTGTAAGGGAATTATTAAAATATTTAAAAAATAATGTCTGTTTTGAAACGGACACCTTTCACCTTTTTTATATTAGACATGCCTCGTGCTGTTAGTCATTTAGTTAAGAACATTTAAAGTGTCTGAAACAGTCTGCCTATTAATCTCTCAACACACATTTGTGTATATTTCACACTTAAAATGTGAACTCTAAAACTGAAAAGAGAAACCTATAAGGAATGTAACCTAAATGGAGATAGACTGGTAGCATCAGCTGTAATTCATTCGTCTATTCATTTATTCACTTAGCAAGTCTATATTGAATATTCACTGTGTGCCAAGCACTAAGCTAGGTGTCAAGGACACAAAGATAAATTTAAACCAACCATCTCCTTTAAATAGATCATTATACATCAGAAAACTGTTTAGATAACACGTGCACCCTCAAGAATGCTGAGGAATAAACTTTGGCTAATATGATGTCTCATGCCCAGAGTTAAAGACAGAAGAACGTGTCTTAGCAACAACCCCAAAACTGGAAGATGTGGTTCAGTGAGGCAAAAGAGGATCTTGAGGTATTTTCATAAAAAGTGCTTTAAATGTGGGCTTGAGGGACTACTGAGTGGCTCAGTCATTAAGTGTCTGTCCTCTGTCTTCTGCTCAGGGCATGAAACCAGGGTCCTGGGATGGAGTCTCACTTGATCAGGCTACTTGTTCAGCAGGGAGCCTGCTTCTCCCTCTGCCTGTGTCCCCCACCCTTGTGCTTTCTCTTGCTCTCTCTCTCTCTCTGACAAATAAGTAAATAAATCTTAAAAAAATAAATGTGGGATGCCTGGGTGGCTCAGTGGGTTAAGACCTCTGCCTTTGGCTTGGGTCATGGCCCCAGGGTCCTGAGATCGATCCCCGCATTGGGCTCTCTGTTGGGCGGAAAGCCTGCTTCCTCCTCTCTCTCTCTGCCTGCCTCTCTGCCTACTTGTGATCTCTGTCTGTCAAATAAATAAAATCTTAAATAAATAAATAAATATGGGCTTGGACTCCAGGATTCCAGATGATAACCACTTACATAAGAAAAAGGTTTCCACATAAATATGCTTTGGGCTGGGATGGTCAGTTGCTAAGAACAATTTATTTTGTTTGAGTATCGCATTTCTTATGCTGACCAAGGGCAGGGATTATGTTTGGTTCCCTATTGAAATAGCTATGGAAAAGAAGAAATAACATTTTTCGATGTAACAGTTATTGATCCATTACATTTATGAGGCCAAAAGCAAGAAGACAATTATATTTAAAAATGAAAGGGGTGCCAGGGTAGCTCAGTCGGTTGAGAGGCCGACTCTTGATTTTGGCTCAGATCATGATCTCAAGGTCCTGGGATCAAACCCCACCATGTTTTGCACTCAGCAGGGAGTTTGCTTGAGGATTCTCTCTCCCCATCACCCTCTGCTCCTTCCCTGCTTGCATGTTTTCTATCTATTAAATAAATTAATTTTAAAAAATAGAAATACATATAACAAATTGCTAAAGTATGCTCTCCTTTCTTACTGTCATAATTATATGTTCAGACCAATAAATTAGAGAAGTTAAATAAAAAGCTATGATATTTATATGACTGAAAGTCTGCAAAATATCAGGGACCATCTAGTTTACTATTTATGTACCATGTTTCTTTAGTTGATGGGGTAGCAGTATTTGAATGAATAATAATTTAGAGAAAATAAATTGCTATATAATTATTTAATAAAATTTGCTTTTTGTCATCACAGAAGCAAAATTTCTTCTGTTGGTATAATAATGATTTTCACAAAATTTGTATCCTATTGATAGTATTCTAAAATTTAAAAAATAGGGACACCTGGGTGGCTCAGTGGGTTAAGCTGCTGTCTTCTGCTCAGGTCATGATTCCAGGGTCCTGGGATCGAATCCCATATCGGGCTCTCTGCTCGGCAGGAAGCCTGCTTCTCCCCTCCCCTCTCTGCCTGTCTCTCTGCCTACTTGTGTGATCTCTGTCACATAAATAAATAAAATCTTAAAAAAATAAATAAAATAAAATAAAATTTAAAAAATAGTTGTACTCAAAATGTACCACTTGTATATCCATTTCCAAAGTTAAAATTAAAGTAAGTGAAAAATCAAACATTTTATTTTTTCAAAATATTTCTTTTCCAATACAAATAGTTACTTACAAAAATTAAAAGAAAAATAATATTTTAAATTCAGAAGGTTATAAATATTGTCAGTAATTTGAATTTTCAAAAAATTAATTAAATCCTTAACTTCTTTATAAAAAATAAAACTATTCAAAATTCTAATGATCAATTTTCATCTTGTTACCTATATAAAGAATTGAAATCATGCTATACATCATCTACAACTACACATAAACATATATATTTAATAATAAAGATTGTTTAATATTTCAGGATGTTCTTCAATCACCACGTGCAGCTCTTCTGAAAACCGTGTAATTCTGGAGTATCTCTGGAACCACAAACTGAAACAAAAGTGAAGAACAAAAGGTCGCTCAGTGCTACTGGGAAATGATACTTGGTTATGCAGGAATCTATTGCATTCATGTTGAGAGGAAGGATTTGACAAGTTAATTAATTTGTCTTTTCTCTTACCTAAATGCTTCTGCTGTTCAGGTCGTCTCCACACTCTGTCACAGTGAATTTTGTAGTATAAGCAGCAACACAATCTACAAATGTTTTCAATATTCAGACATCCATTATTTCAAGGACATGTGAAAGAGATGTGATGAAGCATTACCCAGGTCCAGAAAGGAATTAGTCACAGGAGCAGATGTTTAGGGTTATGGTCACCTTGTGCCAAACCCTGAGCATTGGATCCAGAATGACAGAACTGCATATGTATACTTTATTAAACTAAAATTGTTTCTGTTAATGATCTATTGTTCTTCTAATGTACTGGCCAAGATCAGAGGCCTCTTCTGCCCTGTTCAAGAGAGATAGTGACTGAGGTATACATATGTATCTTAAAAGCCATAAAAGATGTGAATACACATTTTTTTTTTTTTTGGATGGAGAGAAGATTTTTAATTGTTTCTCAGAGTTCTACTGGGTGGGTGGGTGGTTGAGTATCTACAGAACTATACAAGAAATTAGACATGCGGCCATAGGTGAAAATCTGATTTTACAAGTAAACAGGACCTTACATAACATGCTAATGGGACTGGACTATAACCTTTAGGGTTAAAGGAAGCTGTTTTATTCTTTTTAGTCATAAAAAAGTGGTTATTTTTGGAAGAATGATTGGCAGCATAGAGGCTTGGAGGGAAACAAATCTAGATGCAGAAGAGCTAAGAGGGGGTGAGGGCTGGGTGGCTCAGTGGGTTAAAGCCTCTGCCTTCTGCTCAGGTCATGATCCTAGGATCCTGGGATCAAGCCCCACATCGGGCTCTCTGCTCTATGGGGAGCTTGCTTACCCCTCTTTTTCTGCCTGCCTCTCTGCCTATTTGTGATCTCTCTCTCTGTGTCAAATAAATAAACAAATACAATCTTAAAAAAGAGAAAGAGAGAAAGAAAAGCAAAGGGGCTGTTGCAAAACTTTTGGGGAGAAAGGTAAAGACTTGAACTAAAACAATGTCAGAGGTGTTGGAGAAGAAGCCAATCCTTGAACCAATATGTGGGATAGTTACCAGACTATTTCTGTAGTTGAGGATCTCATTAGGTCTTTTCAGAGCCACATCACACTGTTTAGATACTGATCTTATGGTAAAGTAAACTTTACACTTATTATGCATGCAACAGATTTATAGATGATTTATTTGAATTATAGTATATATAACTATACAATCACCAATGTAATTTTCTTAGAGAATGTAATGCCTTAGAATGTCAGTACTCAGAACCAAATATTTAATGATGGAAGTAAAAATAAAAATTTCGTCCAACTTATGCATTTTAAAGATGAGCACACTGAACATCAGAAAAGTGAATAGATTCACCTATGATTCTTTAGGTAATTAATACTAGCATGATATCTAAAACCTGACTCCCAGAGCTCTATTCAATTCACAGTATTTTTTTTTCTCTAAATAAAACCAAAGCTATTTTTACAGGCATAGAATGTTTAATATGTTATATGTATTATATATGCAAAATATATGAAGTATTTACTAATTTTCTAATATTAAATCATTAAAATTTATTGTTTAGTGCACTAATACTGGTAAAAAATTACAAGGGAAAATAACAAGAACTAAAAAAATCCATGATAAGCCCAAATTGTTCTCATAGGAAATTGAGTCAAACAGTGAATAGAAACCAGAGAAAATAAATTTAAAGGGTCAGAAATTCCTCCAACAACCAAAGAACATGTTTTAATAAGCTTGGGGGAAATATGATTCCTCAAAAAGCATGCCTAGAAAACAGATGTTGTATTATAAGAAGAATATGTTCATTCTCAAAAGAATAAAGAGTGAAATTATAAAACCAGTTAAGTTTTCCTTCAGAATTTTCCAGATCAAAAATATCAGACTATCAGAGCTATAGTAAAACAAAAATAGCTTCAAATCCTGCAATTTTTAATACTGCATTTAAAAATAAAACTAAATAGTTTATCAATTGCACAGAAATTCATATAACAGGCATAGAATGTGGTTCAAGACAATTGTGGATTTTTTCAAATCAGATATTATACCTAAAGTCATTTATGTGGACCAAATATTACTGAGCAAATCTTTAGAGCTGAGCAAGAAATGCATGATTTTGTTTTCTGTAACTTTAATAATGGGGATAATAACAAAGCTATTACTAATGTCATTCTATAGGATCCAAGGTCCTATTATGCTAAGTTTAAATTATGTATACTAACTACTTCCAAAAGAAAAACTATATACTTAAGTAAAATAAGTTAAAATAAATATATCTATCTGATCCAAGATATGGACTTCTAAAAAAATCACTCAAATTCAGAGATGTGTTTGAGAACTATATTATCAACTATATTTAAAACAGGCTTTCTGATATTTTTATAAAGAAAAGCATTATACTACTCTACCAGTACAAATACAGAATTTCTTAAGAATTATGAGGGTTAGGTGATAAGCAACAATCTCTGTCTTATCTTAGAAACTAAGAAATACTAACTAGACTAAGAAATAGTATTTAACTTTAGACAGAGAACTTGTTCCCCTGTTTTAATATAAAGGCAGAATAGGGCATCAAAAGAGATTACCACCAGGTAAATTCTTCAACAGATACAAAGTTCACCATTAGTTGCTTTCTGAGTTCGTTTAAATGAAAAATTCACAATCTGCTTATGGTACAAATACTAATAATAGCAATTATTTTGCAAAAGACACAAATGCCCACTGAGTCCTTCTTTGTAATGTATTGAACACACTGTGGGAGTTTTTATAATACATCATCAGAGCAGGAAGGACCTTAGAAACCAACCATCCAACCCTCTCCTTTTACTCAAACATCTGTAGACTTCAGAGTGGCCCAGAGACTTGCCAGAGGTAACAGTACCAACATTTAGTGGCTAGGCTAGAATGGGGACCCTGTATTCCCAGTGTCATGTCAATGGTATCTTTGCAACTATTTCTTAACAAATTTTTCTGCCTCAAGTCATGCCCACAATGGATCCATTCTCCACACAGCTGCCAGAATGATATTTCATAAATACAAATATGACCAACTTATTCCCCTGCTTAAAAGCTTTTAAATAGCCCCATAATTCACAGGACAAAGTTCAATTATTTTTAGCATCAGCTACAAGATTTTGACATCTGCAAGATTTTCTGGCTTCTTCTCTCACCAATTCTTAAAATCCAGAGCTTGGGTCATCTGCAAGTATGTCTGCAAATACATCATGCTTTCTTAAATCCTGCATCCAAAAAATCTTAATTTCAAAGGCTGTTTCCTTATCATCTCTTTTTATTATTACATGGCAAGCTATAGAAGTAGTATGTTATTTTTATTTTATAGAAGAGAAGATATTTTTCTATCCTATATATACACCTGGTTATTGACTGACTTATAATGACAACCTCTATCATTTGCCCCGTAGTATCTTCATCAAGATCACCATGATCATGAACAGAAAAATCAAAGACACAATGATTATTCTCAAAAACAAATTTGGCAAAATCAGCATGAACAATTAAATGTAATTTTTAAAGAGGAAATGTTAATATTAGAAAATATCAATGTCTAAATTTATGGCCACTTTTTCCTTTTATGTAATGAAAGTATTGAATACTACTTTATTTTTACTTTTTAAAAAGTAAAATAAAATATTAAGATCAAGAAATTTATGGATAGACTTACACTAGGTGAAATAATCACACTGCAAAAGACTAATACCATATGATTCCACTCATAAGTAATAATAATTCACTCATTAATAATAATAATAATAATAATAATAATAATAAACAGATGAAAGGCAGAATCTGACCAATAAATACAGAAAATAAACTGATGACTGCCAGGGGGGAGCACAGTGGTGGAGGGGTTGGGCAAAATGGGTGCAGGGGAGAAAGAGATGCAGTCTTCCAGTTATGGAATGAATTAGTCAAGGGAATAAAAGACATAGCATAAAAAAATATTTGATTTATTAAATGATATATTTGGAATTAAAGTATGTTATACATTTAAAAAAATAATAACCTGTAACGAATCAATTAAATTGATTATTTTGTTGATGAAAGTAAATGTTTAAAATAACTTTATTTACATATTTATTAATTATTTATTTATTATGATCTTTTTAAATTTTATTTTATTTTTTCAGTGTTCCAAGATTCATTGCTCTTTTTTTACCATACCCATGCAATATGTTTCCTCCTTAATACCCACCATCAGGCTCTCCCAACCCCTCCAAAATCCTCTGTTTCTCAGAGTTCAAAGTCTCTCATGGTTCATCTCCTCCTACGATTTCCCCCAGTATTTATTCTTATTATTTTTTAAAATATTTTATGTATTTATTTATTTGACACAGAGAGAGAGAGAGAGAACACAAACAGGGGGAGCATCAGGCAGAGGGAGAGGGAGAAGTAGGTTCTCTGCTGAGCAGGGAGCCTAATATCGGGCTTGATCCCAGAACCCTGGGATGATGACCTAAAATGAATGCAGAAGTTCAAATGATGGAGCCATACAGGTGCTCCTTAAAACAACTTTAGACTTGTAAATAAACCAAGTATTGCAACTCATAATATATGAGATAATTTGAAATTTGTGATGAGCATAAGCTATATAAAATATGAAAGACAATGAATCTACAAAAGACTTCCAAAATAATGTTTGTTTTAGTGTTAATCAATTTTTTAATTTAATTTATTAACTTATTTATTATAGCAATTAGCTGCATAGATTCAGATAGTCATTTTATTGAATTCCTAAATAATAAAGAACAGGTAAGCTTAAAGCAAAGAGCATATCAACCATTTATCATTGTGGCCAAATCAGAGGAAAATTGTCAAATTATTTGTTGGATCCCATGGTAAAGTTATACCTATCATATAAAAATGAATGAGAAATTTTTAAAAATGCATGAAAATGAGCTTCATGAACTCAGACTATTTTAACAATTTAAGTGAAGATTAAAATTTGATCTTTAACACTCCATCAATATGTATGTCCATATTTTCCTCAAGAATTTAAAAATATTTATAATATCTTAAATTTGTATTAAGGTTACTTCTTTTTTTAAAAGATTTTATTTATTTATTTGACACACAGAGATCACAAGTAGGCAGAGAGGAAGGCAGAGCGAGAGAGAGGAAGAAGCAGGCTCTCTGCTGGGCAGGGAGCCCGATGCGAGGCTCTATCCCAGGACCCTGGGATCATGTAAGGTTACTACTTTTAACACTTAAGTTAAAATGCTGAATATAAACCACTTTGAAATTAAAGTAATTGACTTATTTTTAAGATTTATTTATTTGGAGGGAGAAGGGCAGAGGGAAAGAATCTCAAGTTGACTCCCCTCTGAGTGTCCAGACCTAAAAGGGGTTCCATCTCAGGACCCTGAGATCATGACCTGAGCTGAAATGATGAGTCAGACACTTAACCAACTAGGCCACCCAGGTGACCCAAAGAATCTGCCTTTAAATTATGACAGTTATATTTACAAATGTACTATTTTGATATTTACTTGATATGTAAGGCAACAAGAGTCTATCTGAGTGTTAAATATATAAAAGGCATTTGAATTAAGTAATAAAGATTGGTTTCATCGTTTGATTTATTGTATGAAAATCTACTATTCAAAAATTCAAACTTCATTATGATGTTTTATATCCTTTGGATTCTCAATTGTTGATGTATACTATATATTTATTTATGTTACAGAGGAAGACAATGAAATAAAATGTAATTGAAAAGTATACTGAAATGGAAGTCAATACCTGAGATTCTACTATTCGTGTCTCTGACTTTAGAACTTTGTTTGTTTCTCTGACTTTAGAAACAGCTTTGTTTCTTTGTTATTTGCTGTAATATGAAAAAATTAGGGCAAATTATTACCAAAGGTTCTTATCTATTCCATTATTTTTTGAGTCTACAATTATTCTTTTACAAAAAGATTTCTTCCACAATTCCCTTTGACAATGTAGCTATATGCTATTTATTTATTTACTTATTTATTTTGTTATTATTTTTTTAACTTGATTTTGAGATGTTTAACAAAATGATTATTGGAGGTTCTAGCCTTCAAATATTGTTAGTAGTCACTTAAAATACATCATCAATATAACTTTAAAGAGAAATATAGTTGATATTAAAATTTGGGTGTTATTAAAACTATTTAAAACTATTCAATTTGGGAAAAAAATTTGTAACCATAATAACACTTTTAGCATGTAAGTAAAATATTATTTATAAAATCCTCATTTTTTAATAAGATAAACCTCTGTTAATAAAATATTTTAATGTCTCAAATATTTTGGTTTAATGTAATACTATATTACAATTTTGATATCAATGAAATGAGATAAAATACATATATATTTAAAGAAAATATACATGTAATTTGGAACTCTATACATTTATCATTTAAGTGACTTCGTTCTTATAGTATATTAATATAAATGAAAAAAAGCATGACGTCTAGGGTAATTCAGACTAAAGTTTACTTGGTGGATCTAATAGTGACTATGTTAACTAGAGCAGGTTACTATGACTTTCAGGCCCTTAAGTGTCCCTATCTCTGAAAATAGGACAATAATACCACTTCTGGGGTGCCTGGGTGGCTCAGTCATTAGGCACCTGCCTTCAGCTCAGGTCATGATCCCAGGTTCCTGGGATTGAACCCCAGATCAGGCTCCCTGTTCAGTGGAGAGCCTGCTTCTCCCTCTCCCTCTGCCTGCCACTCTGCTTACTTGGGCTTTCTCTCTCACTGTCAAATAAATAAATAAATAAATAAATAAATAAATAAATAAATCCTTTAAAAAAAAAAAACACTTCTGATGTGCTTTTTTGTTTATTAGAAATATTTGGTGTATTTTCATTTTCACCTCCGCTATTTTAGTGAAAATCCCAGTCAAGTGTGCCTGGACTATTGTAACAACGGGTACCTTAGTATCTCCATTTTTAACCTCCTTTCTTTTCATCCAACTGATTCTGTGAACTAGTGCCAAATTATTACCTCCTTTCTTTTCATCCAACTGATTCTGTGAACTAGTGCCAAATTATTACCTCACAAGCTTAAGTCAGACTAGGTCATTTTTGATGACTATTAATGCCTTTCCACCATCAGAAAGAAATAAAACATTTTTATCCTGAAAGTTAAAGTCTTCCACAATTTAAAGTTACTTGACTTGTTAGCTTCCTTTGTTCACTATAAGATACAGTAAGTCAAAAGTTTGTTGTATCATTATAATTTTTCAGTCTTTGTCTGCATCTTTTCTCTAATGCAAGCAACTTCTGTAAAGTTTTTATGTCCTCTTCATTAAGGTTTGCCTTAAAAATGTCCCATTTAGGCATAAAGCCTTCTACTTCAAATAACAAGTAATCTGTTATTCTAGAAAAATTTCTATACACAGTTGCAGTATATTATTACCTTCAATTGCTATTATTTCATAAGAGACCTTAACACTTGTACTAGAATGGAAGGCAAGAAAACATTTACTTTAACTTCATATTTTCTTCTTTTGTCATGACCTATTACCATTATAACATACTTGTCTTAAATTGTATGAAATTCATTAATACTGCAAAAATTAAAATATAGAAAACACATAAAACATTGTGTAACCAAAAAAGAAAAAAATGGCTTAGCATGGTAGAAACCTTATAGATGAGTTATTTTAAAAAGAGTGATTTCCAATTATGAGTTACATGAGACTATTCAGAGGTCTTTTGGTTAAATATTTAAATAATATAATTTTAAACATCAAGTAATTTCTATTTTTAATAACTTTTCTATTAGAAATCTCAAATACTTAGTTTTACCTTCATTTTCACTCCTTGATGAAAAGAAGTTTACAATGAAATTGCCAGAAATCCTTAACCAAAAAAGAGTATAAAATATGTTTGAACAAGATCTTTGACTTTGCTCTGAAAATTGTAGCATCAGATACAAATTTTCAAAAATCATTGGTAATTTGAGATCTGTTCAAATTCTTGGTTCCTATGTACATGAAAATTGTAAATGATGTAAAATGTCCTAAGGAATTGCTCCCCACCTGCCACCCCATGTTTCTGAATGTTAATTTCTTTGAGTTTTGAAAATGCTGTTTCTAATATTCCAAGAATGATTATAATGCCTAAACAAGAATAAGTCACATAAATGTAATCTCTAAAAATTGTAACCTCAATTGAAAAGGTCCCCTTTTCTTCTGCCACAAGAGTTTGTTCTTTATTATCTCATTTTTCATCTGTCCAAAATTAATTAATCATATATAAATATAGAGTAGATTTATGCATCAAGATAGAGGGCTGAGTTTGTGTTGAAACATACCTTCTACCATAAATACTGAAAAAGAGTAGGAAATCTATTACCTATCTATCACCTTCCTATCATCTATCTATCATCTATCTATCTATCTATCTATCTATCTACCATTTCTCTATTGTATAGAAGGAAATGAGGGTAAAAGAGAACCCATATAATGAATAAAACCGTATCTTAAGGAATGAGGTAGAACAGAGATGGAATTAAGTGTAGGTCAAGGGCTAGAATCTTCAAGGTCCAAACAATGTATTCTACATAAATTCAGATATTATCTGCCTACAAATGAGTGAAGGTTTAAATGGCTTTATTATTCAATCAAAGTTCACAATCAGAGCTGCTTAACAATTGGGGCTAAGAATTTGAGAAATACCACTCAATTATGATTGTGTTTGGGTTTCTTGCAAATAAAACACAGTAACTATTGTCCAATATGGTAGTGATTTTTTTCATATGTAGGAAAATATATCTCCATTAATCTTCAAATATTCTTTTCTTTCCTTTTTAATTTCTTATTTTCTGACCCCTACCTGGCACCTGTCCAAAAAAGAACAAAAACAAAAACAAAAAAACAAAAAAACAAAAACAATTACATGTTGAAAGATACTGCAAAGGGCAAAAGGCACAAAAAAGGAAAGGAAAAAAAAAATGTAGATACATTACAGCAACATTGACATATTAAAAACTTAAAAAGAAAACTAAGAAATTGCATATAAGAGAAAACATACAAAGCATATATGTATACAAAGGAAGAAGAATTGCATTGTATCTGATTTTTCAATTGTAATATTGGATGATGCAGTCAGTCAAGTACTGCATTTGGTATTTAAGAAAAATAATATATAACATACAATTTGGTATCTAGTAATTCAAATATGAGGGAAGAATCAAAATATTCTCACACATACTAAGTCTCAAAATAATTAATTCTCAAAAACAAATTTTGGGAGCAAGACTTGAATAAGTATTAAAATAGAGGTAAGACGAATCCAGGATAGGTACATAAGATATATGAAATAAAAGTCATCATATATGTTCATACAATTCTTACAATTCAACAAAAGAGACAATCTTTTGCATATTGAATATTTTAAGCTGAAAGAATTTAAGAAAACAGGAGAAGCAAGAAGGTCTGACCTACTCTTCCCCTAGCTCTTCTCTCCTAAAACAGGTCATTAAATCTTCATGTGAGAGGTGCCCTCCCTATACCTAGAGGAGAGGAGCATCTTTATCTCCAAAGATAAAGAGACACAAAGAAGAATTTTAATAAGCTTTCCTTTCTTTCTAGGTTTCCTGCCTCATGATATAATTATTGCATACTCTTTAACCTATTACATTCTTCCAGGACTGACTGCTCTTCATCAAATCCAGAATAAAAATACACATGTCTAATTCTTTCCTTGGTTCTTGTTATTTTTGTTGTTGTTGTTAGTTTAATTTTCAGACCCACCCAGGGACCTAAGAAAGTCAAGGAAAACTTTTATCTCACCGCAGGGAAAATAACATTCAATTTTTAAAGTGTCATAGAAATAAAAATAAAATAAAATAAAATGTAGAGAAACATGAAAGAATAATTAGGATAGAAGTCACAAAACACATCATAAAATAAAATTAATTGGCCAACAACTGAATTTAAAAAATCTAGATGTGTGCCATTTGTAGAAGAAACATATAAAGTATAAGGACACAAAAAGATTGAGAATAAAATGAAAGGGAAAAAAATCACATAAGACACAAACTAAAAATAATGAAATAGTATGGCTACTTTAATAAAGGATAAAACAAACCCTGAGAAATATATTAAAACTATTGGTTAAAAGTGGTAGTGCAAAATGATAAATGTTAAAATTACATCCAAAAGATGTAATTCTTTTAAATGTGTGTACCAGATGAAAACCTATGTCAAAATATTAAAATATGAAATATTGTATTTAATAGAAATATAAAATATTTTATATAAAATATAAATAAATTTATATAAATACAGAGAAATAATATATCAATAAAGCAGGACTTTTGTGTGCATTTATTAATTATTGAAAGTAGATTAAATATTAGCAACTAGTTGACATGAACAACACAACATGTTTGTGCTTAAAATATAAAGGAAGATCTCATTATAATTTAGATAGTATACATTTTTCTTAAGAGCATGGAAATAATGTAAAAGAGAAATTATGCTAAAAAGAAATCTCAGAATATTTCTGAAATAGGCATCATATATATCATCATATCTGAGAACAATGAAATAAAGATATAGACAAAACAAACAATAAAATAAAGATAATAAATAATAAGAACAATCCCTACTTATTTGAAATAAAGGCACACATATTCATAGAGTAGTACCGACACATTGTGGTTCAAACAGAAACCATAAGGAAAAATTTTAAATGACCAGATCTGAATGATTATGGAAAAAAAAATTAAGGAAGTTTTAAAAAAGAAGCAGAAGCTATAAAAATAAGTAAGGAGTACAAAAAAAATGAGAAATGCAATAACCTAAAAAATAACCTCGCTAAATGAATTCCAGAGTAGAATGGAATGGCAAAGGACAAAATTTTTAAATTATCAGAGTAGATCAAAAGAATTCACCTAAACTGTAGAGCAGAGAGATAATAGACAAAACATAAAAACTAGGGTGCCCTGGGGACTTAAGTTAGTTAAGTGTCTGACTCTCGATTTTGGCTCAGATTACGATCTCAGTGTTGTGAATCAAGCCCTGCAATAGGCTTTCTCTCCCTCTCTAAAACAAACAAACAAACACAAAAAACAAAAACAAAAACAAAACAGAATTTCAGGAAACTGTAAGACAATAACAAAAGACCTAACATTTGAATAATTACCATTCCAGAGAAGATAGAGTGGGGTTGAAAGAGTGTCCAAAGAAAATAATGGCTAATAACTTCCCAAATTTTCAAAACAATTAAATCTACAGGTTTAAGAGGCTTAGTAAATTTCAAATAGAGTAGTAGCAAAGAAATATATTCCAGGGCACACCATAATTAAATTTCTGAAAACAAAATATAGTTAAAAGCAACCAGCGAGAAATTAAATATTAATCATAGGGAAAAAGCAATTCAAGACAGTGAATTCCTTTTGTTTTTGTTTGTTTGTTTGTTTTTATTTTTCTTAATTTTTATTTAAATTCCAGTTAGTTAACCTACAATGTAACATTAGTTTCAGGTGCAGAATTTAATGATTCATCACTTATACACAACATCCCATGCTCATCACAACTGCCCTTTTTAATATCCATCACCCATTTAATGCATTCCCCCACCTTCCACCCCTACATTGACCCTCAGTTTGTTCTTTATCTTTAAAAGTCTCATGTGGCATGCTATTTTAAATTTTCCCATCTAAAACATTTTATACGTTTCAGTTTACTCAGTTCCTCATTCAAATGAACTAGGTGTGTCTTGGTTATAGATTGTGCAACAGATATGGGTTATGCAATATTGCATGGAATTAGATTATTGTGTGAATTGTGGTGCCCTCAAATGAGCTGGGTTATGTAAAGGAAGTGGAAAATTTGTTCCATCTTGAGGGATAAAACTTGTTTAACGTAATGGGGATGGCAGATGACACAAGTGGAATTGATGGCTCATTTTCCAAATCTTTTAAATAATAAAATATCATTTTGGCAGTTAAATGATTTAACTTGAATTAGTATAAAGTCTTTGCATATAAATTAAAGATATAATTAGATGGGATAGAGGACATTTTGTTTGACAGCAGTTTGTATAAAATATGAGAATTTTAATTGACCCCTAGCACCTTATGAGATAGCTGAAGTTGCTGCACTGTAGTATGTTGATGGTATAATCAGAGCACATTAGTAGAGTATAGAGTATGCCAACCAAGACAAAGAATGAGCCCATGAAGATGTGATGATATTTGGAAACCACTTCCAGGTATAGGCATATTAGAAGTTCTTAGTCATATTAGCATACTTTCAGAAGAGGGTGAGTAGGAATATGAAAGTCTTGGGAATTATTTTCCCTGTAGAAAATGGCATAACTGCAATATATACATGTATTTCCTATATATTTGAAAGCAGAGCTAGTGCAATAAAGGCATTATGATTTATTTACATTTTTTAAAAAGTTTATGACATTCATCCATATCTTTCCAATTGTTTGTTTATAAAACTGTAGGCTTGATCTTTTTTCTTTTTTATTGAGCATTTTATTTTTTAAATTTTTGTTTCTTTTTTAACTTATTTATTTATTCATATTTTTAATTTTTTACAAGGCAATTTTTATTTTTTTACATTTTGCCTGTTAAAATTTCTATTGTCTATTAATTTGTTTATTTATGGTTTCAAGTTTTTATTAAAATTCCAGTTAGTTTACATATAATATAATATTAATTTTAGGAATAGAACTCAGTGATTCATTACATAAAACACCCTGTGCTCATCTCAGGTGCCCGTTTTAATATCCATCACCTGATTTAACCCATCCCCCTGCCCACTTCCTCTCCAGCAAGCCGATTTGTTCTCTACAGTTTAGAATCTGTTTTATGGTTTGCCTCTCTCTCTCTTTCCCACCCAACCATAGTTATCTGTTTTGTTTCTTAAATTCCATAGATAAATGAAATCATGTGGTATTTGTCTTTTTCTGACTAATTTTGCTTAACACATGAAACCAGGATTTTTTCTTTTTTTTTTAATATTTTATTTATTTATTTATTTGACAGACAGAGATCACAAGTAGGCAGAGAGAAGAGAGAGAGGGGGAAGCAGGCTCCCATCTGAGCTGAGAGCCCCATGTGGGGCTAGATCCCAGGACCCTGGTATCATGACCTGAGCTGAAGGCAGAGGCTTTTACCCACTGAGCCACCCAGGTGTCCTGGATTTTTTAGTGTTTTTACCTATATATCTTTTGTTTTGTTTAAAGTAGGCTGCACGCCCTGTGTGGAGGCCAGCATGCTACTTGAACTCACGACCCTGAGATCAGGACCTGAGCCAAGATCAAGAGTTGGATGCTTTAATTTCCTGAGCCACTCTGGCACCCTTTGAATGATTTTTTATTTCATAGTGTCTTGAGTTTCTTCTGACATTATTTATTTCAAGATATATACAGACAGATATAAAGTATGATGCTGTTTATTTGATAACTGTCATAAGCTTAGAAAATGAGGGCTTTATTTTACCTTTTTATTTATTTATTTATTTATTTAAAAATTTTATTTATTTATTTGACAGACAGAGATCACAAGCAGGCAGAGAGGCAGACAGAGAGAGAGAGGAGGAAGCAGGCTCCCCGCTGAGCAGAGAGCCCAATGCGGGGCTCGATCCCAGGACCCTGAGATCATGACCCCAGCGGAAGGCAGAGGCTTTAACCCACTGAGCCACCCAGGAACCCCTGTTTTACATTTTTAATAAACAAACTATTTCATTGTTTTATTTTGTGGTCTTTGTGTGTTTTTTTAATTATTATTATTATTATTTTTTTATTTCATGACCTTTGTAAGGCTAAGTTTTGATCCTAAATTTTTCGATATAATGACTTTAACTTTGTGGCATATATGTAGCAGGAATGTATATGTGTATGCAGAAATGTATATATGTACATATTCTGTTATGTAGAATGAGGGCATTAATACTATAAATAAAATATTTATTTGTAGCATTTATTTGTAGCAATGAAAGTGAAAAAAATTATTTGCCAATTTATTTCCTATAGCCTGTCAACTAAACCTGACAGTGGTAGCCTCAATTGTACATATATTGTTACAGTAATGGAAATACAGAATCCTACTCAGGCATTTGAGATTTAAGTCAGGGACTATTGTATAAGTAAGGAATATATTACAAGCTATTGAAACTAATACTTAATATATTTGATCCATGTAAGTCAAGAGAAACTGAAATATTAAAATATTAATTGTAGAGATTTTTCAAACTAAAGAATTTGTTATTTATATTTCATTTATTTCAACCAATGAAGTAAGGAGCTTAGAAATGCATCACATCTTTAAACATATTACATTTGAATTCATTTTAAATTAGGCATTTTATTAGTTTCTTATTATAGCTTAAAATTTTCTAGTGAAATATTTTATTTATTCTTTTAAATTTATACTTTATCTTGTTTCATAGAGTAATTTAGATAGCGAGGTCAATTCTTAACACATTGTTTTGCAATACGAAATATATGAAACCACATGAATTTTTGAAATTATGCTACAAGTTCTATCTTTAGGTTTATCTTTTGAGATTAACTTACACTTTTACAAAATGTTCTAAGGAAAGGCGAAAATCAAAAAAAAGCTGACATGAGGAAAATATCTCAATATGTCCTAAAAATAAAGCATATTTAGCACTAGTGGGAGAATACATACCTATTTATAGATCCCCTACAATCATTTAACAAGGAAGATAGATGATAAGCATTGGCCTCTGAAGTTATCCAACGAGAAAATGGTTTTCTGTAGTGATTAAGCTTATTCTGTCAAATTATGATATCAATGTAACCCAGTGTGTTTAAAAACGCACATCCCATTCCTCCTACACTTGTCTAATTTAAGCAGGTGATTTTCCAGCCTTATAAAAAAGCAGATCATTTGAGGCTTAGCTAATATGCATACATACACATTTCATAAGAATATAACATGTAAGTAAAATTGATTTCTTCATATAGAATTAACAGTTTTAGAGAATAATTGCAGCTGCTTGTTGGGGAGGAGAATAAGTTTGTCTGATAAGAGCAAACTAAATTCTGAAATATGCAGCATTGCTTTTTTTTTTTTATTCAATTCTTTATAAGTGCTTTAACATAGCCACAGGCAGGATTCAGTGCCTGGCTCAGGGGTCAAAGAGAAATGCAGTGGCTTTCTTTCCAAAGCTGCTTTTGTTCAAATTAGCCTGCCTCATGGGGAACCCAAGTGACTCTTCCAGGGGATCATCATGAATCCTAAATTTGGTACTTTAGGCATAAGTTCAATTTAACCAGAATGGAATTACTAGATATTTGAGATACATATTTTTATGTCTTATGGATAAAATGCATTCGCAGTGGTTTAATATATATATATATATACTAAATGTAAGACATATATTGATTATATATAAATAGATATTTAATATATATTTAATGTATATATATATTTATATAAAACTATCCTCACCATATTTAATGATTTTTTCATTAAAGATCCTAAAGTGTTTATAAACCAAAGTGAAATAAATACTATGAGTGACTTATCAGGATTTTATAGAGCTGTAGCATCTAATTAAATTATCTTCTGCTTTAAATTTCTTATCAGGTGCAGCATTTCAAAATGCAATAGTAGAAAAAGAAATACATGTGTACCTAATATATACATTTATCTCAGGTATGTGTGTGTGTGTGTGTGTGTGTGTGTGTGTCGGGGGTGATGTGTCTTCTGCCTGGCCCTACTGAGGTCCATAATCATGGGTTTTTGTTGAGGTATTCCTACTGAATTCAAAGGGCCAGACTCTCATTCAGGATAATTTAGGCAAATGTATTTGCCAATCCAAAAGTAATTCAGTAAGCCACAGCAACAAACTTAAAGTAAAATCATCTTGTGACCTGTATCTTAGGGACATGAAAGCAGAAAACCACATGTTTGAGGAACCTCGGAGGCAGGCGTTTTGGGATCATTATAATAGTAGTGCTTCATTAATGAGATTCAACCATTTTTTGATTCCTGCATCTGGTCAGTTCTCCCTTCTTTGAAATCTTTTCTTCAAGCTTCACGTCCATATTTCTCATTCATCCCATAGCATTTTCTAAATTATTGATTATCCCTTTCAATTTTGGTTTACTCATAGTTCATGGTCTAACTTATATCCTTAACCTATCCATTCATTATTTTACAATTTCATGTTTCTCTCATTATTTCTTAATACAGTGTTCTGAAAAGTAAGACTTAAGCCAAGTTGGGAATAGATGTTTTCACACTATGCCCTCCTGTGATCTGACTGTCTACTGAATGATATCCATGGATATCTACTATTGGTATAATTATCACCAGTTGGGCTATAAGAGTGAAGAATTTACATGTGAAATTAGCTACTAGGCCAATTCTAGAGCAGCCCATCAGTAGGAATTATAGTGAGACACATTTTTATTGTAAGGGATTGAAACAGGCTTGACTATTATCCTATATGTACTTTCTGAAATTAGGAGCTTAAAACTCTTGTTCTCTCGCTGAACAAAATAAAAAGACAAATATTATCTGCATTGGTTTTCTCTTAAGAGAAGTTATGCAAGTCTGAGAATAAATTTGCCAACACTTAAGCCATTTGCTAAGACTTATCTAAGAAGAGCCTGGTCCACTCTGTTTACTCTCAATGGGGAGGAGTTAAAGAGTATCACAAGTTAAGGATGAATTTCTCTGACTGATGGAGTAAACAAACATTGCCAGCAAGTAGTTCTTAGCAAAAACAAAAATAAAACAATTTATACATAACTACTACTGAAGAGTTACTTGAATACTCAAGAACTGTCTAAGATCTCAGTTATCATAAAGCAGACAAAAAATGGTAGTTGAAAAGAAGGAATTTACATCAGAATTAAGATACCATGAGAAAAAGATATATTCTTTACATTTTAAAAGTAATTAAATAGATTATATGAACTGATTTTGTTATGTAGGGAATTTAGCTAGATGGAATGACTATAAAATATAGAACCCTGTAGCCACACAACCAGACATCGTAGTCTGTCCAGTTTGGTGGCAAAGGCTCAAATGAGTACAGCAGGGATGTGCATCACAAACATTAGGGCTTTAGATTAAAGCCTGCATTTTGGACTGTAGCAACTCTCACCCCCTTCTTGTTGACTCCCAGATTTTTGGCTGCCTGGCATTTTCTTGCTGAGCAGAATATGGGAGAATCTTCTGTGGACTCCAACTTGCTAAAAAACAGATATTATTATTGACACTTGTGGGGCTAGGTAAGTCTAGTTCAGGAAACAATTAGAAAGGTAGCAAGAAAAGGATTTGAACCTTGAAAGTGATAGAGTGGTACCATAAAAATGAAAGATGAATTAGAAGATTACAGGTGAACAAAGTGAACAATGCTGTGGGTGTTTACAAAACTCCAGTACTATACAGAGAAACAAAAGTAAATGGGAAATCAGAAGCAAGTTTTCTAGTTTTCCATGGACATTTTATTTGAAAAGATTTTTGTGAATTAGACTCTAGGGCCATAATGGAATCATATTTGAAATTTTAACTTAAAACAAAATATTGTCAAGATTCTTTAGGTATGAGATTAAGAAGTTAAAGTTTATAGAACTAAAAATAATTATTAATAAAAGCTTATTTAGTATTCTGTATTGTGTTAATGCACTGTATTATACACTGTATATTGTTATACGGCTTTCTTTTAGATTTTATTTATTTGACAGAGAGAGATCACAAGCAGGCAGAGAGGCAGGGGAAAGCAGGCTCCCTGCTGAGCAGAAAGCTCAACATGGGGCTCCATCCCAGGACCCTGAGATCATGACCTGAGCCAAAGGCAGAGGTTTAAAACCACTGAGCCACCCAGGCACCCCAATATACTGCCCTCTTACTCCATCTATGTATCCTATTCATTTGCCCTACTGAAATAATTATGTATTTCAGAGCAGCTACATTGAGTTTTGCATTTAAACTTGAAGGGTTGTGTCTTGTTTTGTTTTATTTTGTTTTCTGTTTATACAATGTTAACTGTGTTTTGTTAAAACACAGAAGGTGTCTGTGTTTCATAGGGTGAAAATGATGGAGTTTCAGAAAGGAGGAGGAGGAAGAAATCTACAGTGAAAATACTTTACCTACAGTTGATGATATATATTATTACTATATCATAACATGTGAATAACCACTTATTTAATGTATATTGAGACAAAATACAAGTTAAGGTTGAAGATACTCCCTTATTTGGATTCGGTCTGTTTTCAAACCTGGCTGTTTTACATACTAGTTAATGAGCTATTTTTTCAATCTGTACTCTTCACCTTTAAATGGAGTTAATAAATAGAACTACTTCCTATGTTTTTATGAGGTGCAGCAGACTGAATGTGCCTCTAAAATTCACGGGTTGAAACCTAACCCCCATTATGATGGTATTTGGAAGTAGGACGTTTGGAAGATGATTAAGTCTTGAGGATGAAGCCTTCATGAATGGGGAAAGTACCCTAATGAAAGAGGCCCCAGAGAGCTCCCTTGTCCCTTCTGCAACATGAGGACTGAGTGACCAGGAAGCAGGGCTTCATCAGACATTGAACTTGCTGGTGCCTGAATTTTGGACTTCCCAGGATCCAGAGCTGTGACAAATAAATTTCTGTTTTTTTATACACCATATAGTCTATACAGTGTTTTGTTACAAAAGCACAAATGGATTAAGATGTGAGAATTAAATAACTGATGTTTGTAATGCTCAAATGTCAGTATTTGACATAGTAAGACTATGTGGTTGTTAAAGAAATAAATATACTAAAAGTATTTATGTGTGGGGTGCCTGGGTGGCTTGTTGCCTTCAGCTCAGGTCATGATCTCAAAGTCCTGGGATGAGCCCCACATCAGGCTCTCTGCTCAGCAGGGAACCTGCTTCCCCCTTTCTCTCTGCCTGTCTCTGCCTGCCTCTCTGCCTACTTGTCCTCTCTCTCTCTCTCTGTCAAATAAATAAATAATTAAAAAATGAAAAGTAAAAAAATGAATAAGAATTAAAACATAAAAATGATAATAAGAAATAAAATAAATACAAAATAAATAAAAATGAAAATAATATAAAATAAAAATTAAAAAATAAAAAATTAAAAAATAAAATAAAATAAAAGTATTTATGTAAATTGGAAAAGACAACGTGAACTAAAATTGAACAAATTATTTTCACACATAAAATTAAGCAATTAAGTGTATATGCAATTTTCACTTTTGTAGAAAATAAACATTTATCTGTCAATATGAATAATAGTTGTTACTGGCTCAGAGAGTTTTATCACTCCTTGAATTTGTTTGAAATCAATTATTTGAAATCAATTATTTGAAATCAATTATTTGGTCCTAAATTGCATACTGTAGAAATGGAAGTTTTTTTTTTTATATTTTCTTAATATTTGTTATCTGTTATTGGACATTTGCATGTAATTTGTAGTTTGTGGCTAATCTACAACTTACTGGTCTTAAAAGAAAATTTTGTGCTTTTATTTAAAGAGTTCAGATTACAATACATGTGCTTTAACTGTCATTTGTGATATTTATAACTGGCTGGAATTTAATGTGGATCATTACTTTTCTCAAAACTTATACATTAGCTAAAATTTATTATAATATTCCATTTATTTTCTATATTTATCTTGTTTGTATTTGAATAATTTTCAAGTTACATATATACTTGTAATTAGTCTTTATATACATTTTAATCATGCTAATCAGATATAATTTTTTTAAAGATATATAGATGTGTAATGATCTCTGAACTTCATATTCCAACATTCTATCTTATGTGTTTCTCATTATTATTTATTACAAACATCTCTGGGAATTTAGCTTAGCTATCTTGGTGCTTCCAGGACACTTGATTCAAATCTCTGGTTATATGGTATTGTATATTCTGCCAACCCTAACTAGACTGTAAGCTCTTAGTCAGGGACAGGGATATGAATTATTTATCTTTATATTTTCAGCAGTTACTATAGCTCCTGTCACATAACAGCACTTGATAATTTTAGATGAATACACTAAATGTGGCAATTTAATATCAGTGCCACCTTTGACATTGACATAAGTAATTGGCTATGAATGTTTTAATGCACATTAAGAAGTATGTACATAGAGGAGTATTTGAACAATTTGAATACTATCTAAATTAATTTTATATTAATAGTATCTAATTAATAAAGTCATACTACCTATAACACTGAACCCAAATCCTATATGGTCCCAAAGCATGATTAAAAAAAAGTTCTTATAGAACTTGAGAACTTGACTTAAAAGATAAAAATACTTTTTCCCAAGAGAGAAACCAAAATATACCTTAACATACTCTGTAATTGAAGACACTATACAAAAGCAAACAAATAAAAAGCCTCAACTTACAGTACTCTTACAATATTTATTTGCCTTCTCATCAATGAGTAAAAATCAATAATAAAAAGGAGGTCCCTATAACATTACCAATAAAATTATCATAATCTAAGATAATATTTTAATTATTCTGTATAAAGTGTCCACACATGGCTACTTCCATAAATTATCTTTCACTTTTAGACTAAAATGGTAATGGGATGTTATAAAATAAAATACAAAAATGATTGAGATCCCTGAAAATATATTTGCTTCAGGAAGGTTTTTGTTATACAATTTACAAATCTTATATAAATAGATAACTTCAGTAGTTCCAATCTCATTTTGGGTCACCATGATTTAAGCAGAAAGTGTACTGCTAAGGAAGATTCCTGACTTCACCATTTAGTAATAATATAGTTTAGACTCTATGTTAAATCTCTTTGTCTTATTTAAGCTCTCCTTATCTGTAAAATGAAAATACTAATACAATGTCTTTATGATGAGAAAATGAAATAGGAAGAAACTAGCACAAAACTCTCCCTGGCACAGAGCTGAATTAGATAAATTTTAATAAACAAAATCTAAATTAAAAATAATTTTGTGTTCAAATCATATTTTAATATAATTTATAACTCCACTATCATATCACTGTTCATTTAAGAGATCATACATACATTGGTTTATACTTGTTTACTAAAGAATCCTCATTGTAGGTTCCTGGGGGCTCAGTTGGTTGAGTGTCTGCCTTTGGCTCAGGTCATGATCCCAGGGTCCCAGGATGAAGTCCTGCATTGGGCTCCATGCTTTGGTAGGGAGCCTGCTTCGCCCTCTACCCTGCCCCCCTGCTCATGCTCTCTCTCTCTCAAATGAATACATAAAACATTAAAAAAGAAAAAAAGGAATCCTAATGATTTGGACAATGTCTTCATTGAGGTTGTTTCAAATCATTATTGACTTTACCAAACCATGTATACACTTCAAGATTCCCAAATATTTTTATATATGTATTGCTTCTTAAAAAAATTGTTTCTCCAAAATTCTCTAACATCAACTTTGAAATTCAGTAGCCTGCTGAGGATAAAACAGTTTCTCAAAGATAGTGTCAAGCATACACTGCAGCAGTTTGGGACTAGAATATTTCTCATTCTTAAAATTGCTGTCTCTGTCATCTCCTCTGGTCTCTGTAAGATTTTTAAAAGTTTGAAATCAAAGTCTTTATGATGTTTTTCCAAATGTTTTTCTTAGGGATTTCTTTGATCTCAGGCCTTATAAAAATTTGTTTTATTTTATTTTAAACAAGGGGAAAAAAGTTTACCTCTTCTAATCCAAGAAAATATTCTGATGTGGAAATTGATTGTATAAACATTAATGAAAATATATAATACAATGCATTATAATAGAATACATTATAATGAACTGAGCAGTATTTATTTTCATACCAAGAGAGGAAATATAAATGTTAATTAGTTACTCATTACTGAACATCTGACAGCATCATCTACTTGTCATCTGTCTAAACTGCCAACCATTTCTCCTCACTCATTCATTTGTTGGGAAATGTTCAGTCTTTCTTTGCAATCCCTGCCTTTCTAAATGGGGTGATTCTGAAGTCCACATCCAACACCATTGCGTCTTGATTTCTAATCCTTCTCCCCACTTCATAGTTAACAAACTTCCCTGATCAATGTCTAACACTAGTCATCAGATTTACTCTCTGATGTTCTGCAGCTTTCATTTCCAAATTGTTTAACTCAAGTATCCTTTCTCCCAATATAATCTTCTCTAAGAAAATATGTGTTGGTTCTGAGGGGAAAAAGTCAGTACCATTTCAGTTTCCCTTCAAAACCCTAGTAATCTGATCAATAATATGTATGCTATGCTTTGCTTCTTAAGAAATTTTAATTTCTCACTTATTAGGAAGGCCAAACCTGACAATACTCATGTAAATCTTATATTTAATTAAATAAATAACTTAACAAAATATTAATTACAATCATGATTTTCTCAACAAAAAGCAAAAGGGAAATATGTATATACAATGAAAGTTGTAAAAATGACCTTGTCAGTAATTGATGAATTTTATAATTATGTTTTAGAATTTAATATATGATTTATGCTGAAAGCTAGGAAACTTTTTGAATTATCCATCAAAAATCTTTAAATAATAAAAAATGTATAACCATATGGCAAAACCTAATATAATCTTATCATTTAAATATATGATATTTTCTCTCTGTTACATTTTCATTTTTAATAAATATGCATTCTTTATGCTATGGTATATTTCATTCATGAGGATTTGCTTGACAAAAGTGATTCAATCTGCATTAGGAAGAATCAAAGCATCTTTTACAATGATTGAATGTATTAATATATGTTTCTCACAATCCTGCAATTGCTTACCAGAAGCATCATTTATTGGATAGCCCTTGGATTAGAATGATTCAAGTGATGGTCCAAGTGGCCTAATTTTTAAATGCGAGTGAAATATTTTTTTCTAGACTGATACTACTAAATTTATGTCAATAATACCATTTGAAATAATTTGTATTTTAGGTTTACTTTTTGGATTTTAGGGAAGATTACAATCTCACATTTGGAACTTGGAAGGTGTTTTTATTTTTATTTTTTGTTTGTTTGAATGAAGCAGTTGAGATCAGCTTTTGCACAACTATCAAATGGGAAACTGATAATTTATTCCAGGCATCTTCCTCTTTCTCATCTACACATCTATTCAGTTAAGTCCTTAATTTCAACCTTTTCATCTTGTATCTATCTTTTCTTCCTGAGCCATCTCTGCTACCACTGTCTCAAATTCAAGTCCATGGGGCACCTGGGTGCTCAGTGGGTTGAGCAACAAGGGTCATGGGATGGAGCCCCATGTCAGGCTTCATTTTCATCATGGAGTCTGCTTGAGATTCTCACTCTTCCTCTGCTTCATCCCTTCCCACCCAAGTATTCTAAATAAATAAATAAATAAATAAATAAATAAATAAATAAATAAATAAATAAACCTCTAAAAACAAAATACAAATACTCATCTCACCCATCAATTTCAATTGCTTGATAATTACCCTGATTTAATTCAGTCGAATAACAACATGACAGACATAGTTATATAATTTATGTTTGAACACAAATTTCTCTATCCAATCAAACTAGTCCCCCAAAATACCTTGAACATTATAATATCTTATTTCTGTAGGTCGCAGAAATGTATAAGCAATGTCTTCTTTTTAATAAAAAATAAATTCTATTTATTTATTTTTTATTAACATATAATGTATGATTAGGCCCAGGGGCACATGTCCGTGAATTGCCAGGTTTACACAATTCACAGCACTCACCATAGCACATAACCTCCCCAATGTCCATAACCCAACCACCATCACCCGCCCCAGCAAGCCTTAGTTTATTTTGTGAGATTAAGGGTCTCTTATGCTTTGTCTCCCTCCCAATCCCATCTTGTTTCATTTATTCTATTCCTACCCCTGAAGCCCCCATGTTCCCTCTCAACTTCCTCATATCAGGAAGATCATATGATAGTTGTCTTTCTTTGATTGACTTATTTCCCTAAGCATAATACCCTCTAGTTCCACCCATGTCATCACAAAGGCCAAGATTTCATTTCTTTTGATGGCTGCATAGTATTCCATTGTATATATATACACCTCTTCTTTAACCATTCATCTGTTGATGGACACTTAGGTTGTTTCCTTGTTTGGCTATTGTGGACATTGCTGCTATAAACATTCGGGTGCATGTGCCCCTTTGGGTCACTACATTTGTATCTTTAGGGTAAATACAAAGTAGTATAATTGTTCCACCATAGGGAAGCTCTATTATCAACTTTTTGAGGAACCTCAATGCTATTTTCCATATTGCATTCCCACCAACACTGTAGGAGGGTTCCCCTTTCTCTGCATCCTCGCCAGCATCTGACATTTCCTGACTTGTTCATTTTAGCCATTCTGACTGGTGTGAGGTGGTATCTCAATGTGCTTTTGATTTGAATTTCCCTGATGCCGAGTGACGTGGAACAGTTTTTCATGTATCTGTTGGCCATCTGGATATCTTCTTTGGAGAAATGTCTGTTCATGTCCTTGCCCATTTCTTGATTGGATCATTTGGTTTTTTGGGTGTTGAGTTTGATAAGTTCTTTATAGGTTTTGGATACCAGCCATTTATCTGATATGTCATTTGCAAATATTTTCTCCCATTCTGTCAGTTGTCTTTTGGTTTTGTTAACTATTTCCTTTGATGTGCAAAAGCTTTTGATCTTGATGAAGTCCAATAGTTCATTTTTGCCCTTGCTTCCCTGACTTTGGCTATGTTCATAGGAAGAATTGCTGCAGCTGAGGTTGAAGAGGTTTCCTGACTGTGTTCTCCTCAAGGATTTTGATGAATTCCTTTCTCACATCGAGGTCCTTCATCCATTTTGAGTCTATTTTAACGTGTGGTGTAAGGAAATGGTCCAGTTTCATTTTTCTGCATGTGGCTGTCCAATTTTCCCAACACCATTTGTTGAATAGACTGTATTTTATCCATTGGACATTCTTTCCTGCTTTGTAGAAGATTAGTTGACCATAGAGTTGAGGGTCTGTTTCTGGGCTCTCTATTCTGTTCCATTGACCTATGTGTCTGTTTTTGTGCCAGTACCATACTGTCTTGATGTTGACAGCTTTGTAGTAGAGCTTGAAATCTGGAATTGTGATGCCACCAACTTTGGCTTTCTTTTCAACATTCCTCTGGCTATTCAAGGTCTTTTCTGGTTCCATATAAATTTTAGGATTATTTGTTCCATTTCTTTGAAAAAAAATGGATGGGATTTTGATAGGGATTGCATTAAATGTGTAGATTGCTTTAGGTAGCATAGACATTTTCACAATATTTGTTCTTCCAATCCAGGAGTATGGAACATTTTTCCATTTCTTTGTGTCTTCCTCAATCTCTTTCATAAGTACCTTATAGTCTTCTGAGTACAGATACTTTGCCTCTTTGCTTAGGTTTATTCCTAAGTATCTTATGGTTTTGGGTGCAACTGTAAATGGGATAGACTCCTTAATTTCTATTTATTCTGTCTTATTATTGGTGTATAGAAATGCAACTAACTTCTGTGCATTGATTTTATATCCTGTCACTTTACTGAATTCTTGTACAAGTTTTAGCATTTTGGAGTGGAACCTTTTGGGTTTTCCACATATAGTATCATATCATCTGCAAAGAGTGAGAGTTTGACTTCTTCATTGCCAATTTGGATGTCTTTAATTTCTTTATGTTGTCCAATTGCTGAGGTTGGGACTTCTAGTACTATGTTGAGTAGCAGTGGTGATAATGGATATCCCTGCCGTGTTCCTGGCCTTAGGAGAAAAGCTCTCAGTTTTTCTCCATTGAGAACGATATTCGCTGTGGGTTTTTCATAGAAAGATTTGATGATATTGAGGTATGTACAGTCTATCTCTGCACTTTGAAGAGTTTTGATCAAGAAAGGATGCTGTGTCTGTCAAATGCTTTTCCATCATCTATTAAGGGCATCATGTGGTTCTTGTTCTTTCTTTTATTAGTGTATTGCATCACATTGACTGATTTGCAGATGTTGAACCAACCTTGCAGCCCTGGAATAAGTCCCACTTGGTTGTGGTGAATAATCCTTTTAATGTACTGTTGGATCTTATTGGCTTGTATTTTGGTGAGAATTTTCACATCTGAGTTCATCAAGGATATTGGTCTGTAATTCTCTTTTTGATGGGATCTTTGTCTGGTTTTGGGATCAAGGTAATGCTGGCCTCATAAAATGAGTTTGGAAATTTTCCTTCAATTTCTATTTTTTGGAACAGTTTCAGGAGACTAGGAAATAATTATTCTTTAAATGATGGTAGAATTCCCCTAGGAAGCCATCTTGCCCTGGGCTCTTGTTTGTTGGGGGATTTTTATGACTGCTTCAATCTCCTTACTGGTTATGGGTCTGTTCAGGTTTTCTATTTCTTCCTGGTTCAGTTGTGGCAGTTTATGTGTCTCTAGAAATGCATCCATTCCTCCAGATTATCAAATTTGCTGGCGTATAGTTGCTCATAATATGTTCTTATGATTGTTTGTATTTCTTTGGTGTTTGTTGTGATCTCTCCTCTTTTATTCATGATTTTATTTATTTGGGTTCTTTCTCTTTTATTTTTTGAAAAGTCTGGCCAGGGGTTTATCAATCTTACAATTTCTTTCAAAGATCCAGTTCATAGTTTCTTTGATTTGTTCTATTGTGTTTTTGTTGTTGTTGTTGTTTGTTTGTTTGTTTCTATTTCATTGATTTCTGCTCTGATCTTTATTATTTCTCTTCTTTTGCTGGGTTTAGGCTTTCTTTGCTATTCTTTCTAGTGCTCCTTTAGGTGTAGGGTTAGGTTGTGTATTTGAGGCCTTTCTTGTTTCTTGAGAAAGGCTTGTGTCACTATATATTTTCCACCCATGACTGCCTTTGCTGTGTCTCACAGATTTTGCCCTTTTGTGTTTTCATTATCATTGTTTTCCATTAATTTTTTTCAATCCTTTCCTAATTTCCTGGTTGACCCATTCATTCTTTAGAAGGATGGTCTTTAGCCTCCATATATTGGGGTTCTTTCCAAATATCCTCTTGTGATTGAGTTCTAGCTTCAGAGCATTGTGGTCTGAAAATATGCAGGGAATGATCCCAAACTTTTGGTACTGATTGAGACCTGATTTGTGGCCCAGGATGTGATCTATTCGGAAGAATGTTCAATGTGCACCAGAGAAGAATGTGTATTCTGTTGCTTTGGGATGGAATGTTCTGAATATATCTGTGATGTCCATCTGGTCCAGTGTGTCCTTTAAGACCTTTATTTCCTTGTTGATCTTTTGCTTGGATGATCTGTCCATTTCAGTGAGGGGAGTGTTAAAGTCCCCTACTATTATTGTATTATTGTCGATGTAGTTTTTTGTTTGTTTGTTTGTTTGTTTTAATTTTGTTATTAATTGAATTATGCAGTTGGCTGCTCCTATGTTAGGGGCATAGATATTTAAAATTATTAGATCATGTTGGACCGACCCTTTGAGTATGATATAGTGTCCTTCCTCATATCTTATTATAGTCTCTGGCTTAAAATCTAATTGATCTGATATGAAGATTGACACCCCAGCTTTCTTCTGATATCCATTAGCATGGTAAATTGTTTTCCACCCCCTCACTTTCAATCTGGAGGTGTCTTCAGGTCTAAAATGAGTTTCTTGTAGGCAGCATATTGATGGGTTTTGTTATTTTATCCATTCTGAAACCCTGTGTCTTGTGATTGGGGCATTTAGCCCATTTAAATTCAGGGTAACTATTGAGAGATATGAATTTAGTGCCGTTGTATTGCCTATAAGGTGACTGCTACTGTATATCGTCTCTGTTCCTTTCTAGTCCACTACTTTTAGGGTCCCTCTTTGCTTAGAGGACCTCTCTGTCAATATTTCCTGTAGAGATGGTTTGGTGTTTACAAATTCTTTTAGTTTTGGTTTGTCCTGGAAGCTTTTTATCTCTCCTTCTATTTTTAATGATAAACTAGCTGTATATGGTATTCTTGGCTGCATGTTTTTCTCATTTAGTGCTCTGAATATGTCGTGCTAGTTCTTTTTGGCCTGCTGGGTCTCTGTGGATAAGTCTGTTGCCAATCTAATATTTTTACCATTGTATTTTGTAGACTTCTTGTCATGGGCTGCTTTCAGGATTTTCTCTTCATCGCTAAGACTTGTAAGTTTTAATATTAGATGATGGGATGTGGACCTATTCTTATTGATTTTGAGGGGGATTCTCTGCATATCCTGGGTTTTGATGCTTGTTCCCTTTGCCATATTTGGGAAACTCTCTATAATGTATCACTCCAATATACCTTCTGTCCCTCTGTCTGTCTTCTTCTGGAATCCCAATTATTCTAATGTTGTTTTGTCTTATGGTATCACTTATCTCTCAAATTCTCCCCTCGTGTTCCAGTAGTTGTTTGTCTATCTTTTGCTCAGCTTCTTTATTCTCTGTCATTTCGTCTTCTATATCACTAATTCTCTCTTGTGCCTCATTTATCCTAGCAGTAAGAGCCTCCATTTTTTATTGCACCTCATTAATACCTTTTTTTATTTCAGCTTGGTTAGATTTTAGTTCTTTTATTTCTCCAGAACAGTCTTTTATTTCTCCAGACAGGGTTTCTCTAGTATCTGCCATGCCTTTTGGAGCCTGGCTAGCACCATGAAATCATTATTCTGAACTCTAGTTCTTACATATTACCAATGTCCATATTGATTAGGTCCCTAGTCTTCGGGACTGCCTCTTGTTTTTTGTTTTCTTTTTTTGTTTGTTTGTTAATCTGTTTGTTTTGGTGAGTTTTTCAGTCTTGTCTTTTATCCAGATAAGAATATATGAATGAGAGAATAAAATACGAAAAGGGTGGCATAGACCCCAGAAAAATGTGTGTTAACCAAATCAGAAGAGACCCTAAATCCTGGGGGGAGTAGAGGGGTTAAAAAGAAGTTCACAAAAATAAAAGAAAAGAAGAAAAATTGGATATTAGACTGGTGGATAGAACAGAGCCACCCACTTAATTTTGGGAGTACTTTGGTCTCTTAGAAGAAACTACCTCCCAATATTTTAAAGAAATAAAAATGTATATACATATTTACAAAAATAAGGGCAAACATAATGAAGGGATGGATATGACTGTAAAGGTGAAAATTTAAAAAAAAAATTCTGAAAAAGGACTTGATAAGATAAGTTGGTTGGGAAAAGAATGAAAAAGAAAGTGGAGAACATTTGCTCATGCTGGAGACTAGCATGAGCTAGTTTTCCACTCACATGTCAATAAAAGTGTCTTCATTCTAAACTAGTAAAATGTCAAAATATGTATGAGGTTGTGTTTTCAAACAACTGTCTCTACCTACTTTACCAAATACATATTTATTCTCCTATCTCTATCTTCGTCTTGTCTGAGCTTTATAACTGGCAACCTGGAACAGGAGGATTGTGGTGGGAGAAGCAGATGATTTTTAATCATATTACTATCATAATTCACTTTTTCAAACCCAGTGTTCAAAATGCAATTAGAGTTCATCAAATACTCTTTCTCCCTGCCTTTCTCTCCTCTATCTATCTATCTCTATCTATATATCTCTGCCCCTTGAGCTCCCACTCTGCCTAGTTATGTCTCTTTGTAAACATTCATACTAAAGTAAATTTTCCTATATATTGGTAATATTTTTAGAGGTTTATTTTTGGCTTTTGAACCCTTAAATTTATATTTTATCCCAAATCACTATTTGAACATATAAATTACTGATTTATTTTACAATAGAAATTCAGTTAAAAATAATAGAGTTGAAGCCCTAGTGGAAGATAAGGTTATGCTAACAGCTTCATGTTTTAAGTTGGCTGTCTTTCTTTTACCCAGTATGATCATAACTTTCAAACAATTTTGCTCCTGGCAATGCCAACTTTTACCTATCACTTCTGTGTCCCTTGTGTGTGTGTGTGCATGAACACCTTACTGGAATAGTTGAGAAATAGTTCCTATTTATATTTTGTTTGATAATTTTCTTTTTCCTAAATAATTTTGTTGGAAATTACAGAGAGATGAAACTTAACAAACTTTTAACTTATTTTATATATTTTAATAAATGCATTTGAACTTGGGTTATATATTTCTGCTTTTGATAATTAAATGTTTAGATATTTTACAATAAATCCCTTCACTCACAAATAGGAATATCAAAATTTATGCTTCAGAATAAATTTTGGTTTATGAAAAATTATCTTAATGTCTATAATAACATATAGACCACTCATCATTTTTCAAATACAAAAATGAACAATAATGAAAAGGAAATGCTTTTAGCATACTTTATTATTCTACACAATTTGAGTATATTACAATATAAAATATCTCCCCCTCATCTTTTTAAGGAGAATACTAGAAAATCTTTAAGCATTGAATAAATATAGGTAATATGTTATTTAATTACATTTAATTTTTTTTCTAAACAAAATATTTAAAGCTGCAGTAATATAATCATGAATATATATAAATTAATATAGGAAATGGCCCACAGGATCTACATTTTAGAAGGAGAATATAAATCTTTAATTCCTTTACTGTAATTAAAAAAAAAACTTTCATTCTTATAATTAAGAGGGAGTTTCTTTTAATTACAGAAGGAATCTCTGTACATATCTGGTGGTCCATGTCTTATATCTGGGGACATGGTTTTTGGAACTGCTACCCAGGGGATGCCCTTTGATCACCTGGCTCTTAATTCCTGGGTCTCATGGGACTGTAACAATCAAAGAGACAATTCTTAGCAGAATACTACTCCCAAGACATGGCACAGATAGAAGACTGAAATGAACCACAAGATTTCCTGAGAACTGGGACTATTTGCTTGTCCAGGAGTTTTGGCCTAGGAGGTGGTTACTAGCTTAGGACACTTTTCAGGATTATAGAGGTGCTCTTAGTGAATGGAGGCCAGTAGACACAATCTTTTTTGCTCTCCACTCCGCCTCTTTCCAGGTACCCAGTATCCTCCCCAAAGAAGCTTATACCTTTCTCTTGTGCTCTGACTTTTGAGGCTGTGGCCAGGGAATACCCCTACATTGCCTGACAGCCAACAGGACTTAGGCTTACAAGTCCCACAGGATTATAACCAGCAGATAAAGAGTTTTTAAACAACTAACACCTCCAGAGCAGAGCAAGAAGCAACAGACCCAGGCACTCAGTATTTCTGTGAAGTTCCCATTGATGGATGAGTGAATAAAGAAAGTATGGCATACATACACAACAAAACATTATTCATCTATTATAAAAAAAAAGAATAAAATCTTACTTTTTGCAATAATATAAGTGAAAATCCAGGGTATTTGCTAAATAAAATAAGTCAAAGAAAGACAAATATCATATAATCTCACTGATATGTGGAATCTGAAAGAAAGAAACGTATAAAAAAAAGAAGGGTAGGAGGTTGGAGGAGAGAAGGAGGGGAGGGAGGAAGGGAAGAAGGGAGGGAGGGAGAAGAAAGAGAAAGAAAGAAAGAAAGAAAGAAAGAAAGAAAGAAAGAAAGAAAGAAAGAAAGAAAGAAAGGAGTGAGGAATGGAGGGAGGGAGGAAAAACAAAAACTAACAAAAGCCAAACCAAACCAAAACAGAACAAGCTCCTAGATACAAAGAACACATTGGTGGTTCCCAGGCAGGGGTTTTGGGGTGGGTGGGTGAAATGGGCAAAGGTAGTCAAAAGGCACATGCTTCCATTTATAAAATAAGTCATGGGAAATTTATGTACAGAATGGCAACTGTAGTTAATAATGCTATATTGTATATTTGAAAGTTACTAAGAAAATATATCTTTAAAGTTTCTATCCTAAGGAAAAAAACTCTGTAACTTTGTAAGGTGAATTTAACTGGACTCATTGTGGTCATCATTTTGTAATATATACAAATATTGAATCATTTTATTGGACACCTGTAACCAACACAGTGTTGCATGTCAATAATACTTCAACATAAGAAAATGAGGAAAATAAATGTATGGGACATGCTTCTCAAGATAGCCCATATCATCCACTTATAATCCCTTAAAAACATAGACAATATGATAATCTAGAAAATAATACTTAATTTTTTTAGTTTTAATTTTTACATCTAAGTTCCACCTCGCTACCTCTTAGATAAATAGAATGAAGAATCCTTGATCCTTATTTGATGACTGCTTGTCATCAGTCACATAAAACAACAAGCCATCAAATAGGAGCTTTCACAATTTCAAAACTTCAGTGATTTCTTAAAAAAAAAAATCCCTAGAACAGAGTTGAAGTTAGATGATTGGAGTTAGATAAGGACACATCATAGAGATGCTTCTCTAAAGCAGACAGCACTCTTTTCCACTTCCCATTACAAAGATTTTGATATATATGTCAAACCCACTCACTTTTCCCCTGATTTATGCCACTTACCAGATAGATCCAATAGTCAAACTGAGATACATCAGTCAAATTGACTTCACAAATTAGTCCCAATACAAAACGATTTTATTATGTATAATGTAGAATTTTATAAAAGATTAATTTTTAAAACAATATTATTTTATGATGACACAGAAATGTTACGAGAAATGACAAAGTTCACTCTACATGGTTACTTTTTGTTAAAAGGAAAAAATATATAGTAAAATTGCTTTTGCCTTTTTGAAAAATATATAATTTTTAAAGTATTTAAATCTTTATATGTTTTCAGGTAAAGACTGAAAGTATTTTTAGGATAGTTATCTTTAGAAACTTGGCCCTTCCCTCCCAACAAGAAAAATATGGTGGAATCTAAAGTAAAATAGCTTTTATCTGATTCCTTAAGACATGATGCTAACTTCACCTGAGAAAACATTTCTTCCATTATTTCTTTAGTATGATCTTAGAAAATAAAATCCTTATGTGATGAGTAAAGTGTTTTTTGATATAAGCAAACCTCTGAGCTGTTTTTCTTCACAAGGATATCATTCTATTTTATCAAATATAAAATATCATCTAATAAAAATACATTCTCATTTCACATAAAGTGTGAATAAATGTGAATCTTAGAAAATATTAAATATAATAGAATGGGCACTAGTCTAAGATGGCATCTTCTGGACAAACACTATCAACAACAAAAACTTTAATGTACTTAATGTAATCAAATGCCCTCTCAAACAGCTACAGAAAGCCAGTTGGCAGCATGTATTCAGGTGGCATATTTTTCATCATGGAATGACGACTCCTCAAAATCCATATTATACAAATAACTATTTGTATTTTTAAAAGATTGTGATAATTTTAGGCACAAAGTAAAAATACATCTTGAATATTTTAGACAGTAAAATGTTGAAAAACAGATTCTAATGAGCACAGCCACAGCTTTCTCATTTCCTTTTTTTTAAGATTTCATTTAGTTATTCATGAGATACAGAGAGATAAAGAGACAGAGGCAGGTAGAGGGAGGAACAGGCTCCCCTCTGAGCAGGGAACCTGATGCAGGACTCAATCCCAAGACCCTGAAATCACAACCTGAGCTGAAGGCAGATGCTTAGCCAATTGAGCCACCCAGGCACCAGTTTCTCATTTCTGAAGAAAATGTGATACCCTCAGCAAGTACCATTGCATTAAATATAGTCTTACTCTTATTTATATAGATATTGACTATGTTTGATTTAAATATCCAACTTACTCCCATTTTTAAATTTCTCATATATTAATAAAGGCAATTAATAGTGTCATCTGATATGGAAGGTGTATTGTTTAACCTGTTAGTTTCAATCAATATGAATAAAAGATATGTTACTCTGTACTGTTGAAGGTTAGCTCTGAAGAGGAATTTTCTGTAATAGACTGCTTTTTTTGTGGTCCAGAGCACTATTTGTAGGTCAGTCTTATTTAAATATTAGGCTAATTACAAGGAAATAATTTAACCAGAATGTTCTTTCAATTTTCATGAAATATTATTAACTATATCTCTTAGTGATTCTTTTTCATTAAAGTTACCATTAAAAAAGAAAAGTATTACGGTAGTCCAATCCTGCCAGAGACAAGACTTCTCTTTGGTTCAATGAATCTCCAGTAGTCTAGACAAAATTTTCTATTATCTTCACTGTGGGCTGTGCCTATGTAACTCTCCTTTGTTCTCTCTCTCTTTCAGGAGGCTCAAAATGGCATCTCATTTTGATGGCTTTCCTTGTCTCCTGCCCTTCTTCCTGGTCCTCAGAGGAGTTTCCTCTGATAGAGTGGTTGCACATCTAATGTCATCTTGGTTTTTACCTCTCAGAGGACTTGAGCTAGTTAATGTAATATTTATTTTAAATAGAACAACAACTATGAAATGCAATAATATATTTAAAAACAGAACAGCAAAAAACACATGTTACATGATTCCATTTATGTGAAATATCCAGCATAGGGAACTCCACAGAGACAGAACACAGATTAGTAGTTTCTGGGGCTCGGTGGAGGAGGAATAGCTGAATGGTTAATCAAGACAGGGTTTCTTCTGGACTAATGAAAGTGTTCTGGAACTTGATAATACTTATGGTTGAAAATTGTGAATGTGCCAAATGTTACTAATGGAACATTTTTTTGTGTATTTTACTATAATATAAAATGCATTACATTGAAAGGGGAAGCTTATGACTTTAAACTATGTTGGTCACATAATATGTGTGATTTCATTTCCAGATTATATTTTAGTGGTTTATTTGTATAAGGAATTCCATGATCAAATAATATTGTGATTTCATTTCCAGATTATATTTTAGTGGTTTATTTGTATAAGGAATTCCATGATCAAATAATATTGGAGAATCTCAGTTCAATAATGTTAAATTGGTGCATAGTTTTAAAATGACAACAAACAAAAAACAAAGAAAAAACCTTGAGTACACCATTATCTTCCTATACCTTCAGATTTTCTCATTTAAAAAAATAATTATAATGTATTGTTTGCTTGGAGATTACAAAACATAAAATATATTACCATTTTTCAGATTGCTAACCAAAATGTAATTCTCACCTCTACACAATTAGCAGTTTTTTATTATGATATTTATATTATAGACAGAGGAGTAAAATTAATTATTTCAATAATTAGTAACATAGTTTTGAAGATGAGGCCAGGTAGGATATAGTAGTATGAATGGCTTATTTTATGTGAAATGGCTATGTGATAATTTTAAGATGAATGATAGTCTATATTTCCTGTTCATTTCTTATTTTACTATAAAATTTGCTAGAGATTCCTCAAAAGATTTTATATATTGACAACCAAGTCCCAGATGGCCTAGAGGCCATTGGACAGACTGTTTTCAAACACTTCTCAGGAGAAAATCTGGTCTATTTGCTGATTTTGTTATTCAGTAAAAATATTTCTTATTTAGTATTTATTTAGCACACTTATGATGCTAGCATACATAAAACAAACACCTGGCTCTCTTTTAGTCCACAATTGGTAGTACCTTAATTGTTCTGTTTCTGAGGTTCTCATTTTCTTTAGGAATTCCATAGGGGGAAAAAATGTTGGAAGAAAGGCTTGGTTCATCTACTTTGAAATGTTTTTCTAATAGACAGTTGTAATTATAACAATAAACATTAACCTGAGTGTGATAATTCTCTTGCTCAGTTATCAATTTTAAAGAGCTGATTAAGGCCAAGTCATAGCAAATTTTTCTTAATAGGTGTTGCTAAAATTCTGATTCAGTCATATCAATTGATTACTATCTATAGAGCAGTTTTCATATATACAATTATTTACTATAATTTAATTGCAATATGTGTAATCATGAGCTTTTGCAATATAATAATTTATAAGAAATAATTCTCAAATATATTTGGTCTTCATCATAGTTCCTAAAAATACTTCAGAACAACAACAACAAAAAAGTGAAATGGATACTTTATTACTAATGAAAATGAATTTCATTCCACCTAAAGGTGAGAGCTGCTTTCCAGGAGGACTAACCATATGATTAGAGGGTAAGAACTTTCAGTGTCCTACCCCCTACCTCCAGATAGGAGAGAAGGGCCGGAGGTTGAAGCAACCAATGGCTAATGACTTGGTCTATTTTGACTATGTAACAAAGCCTTCAAGAAACCTAAGAGGAGAGATTTTTGATCCATTTTTCAGAGTTTCCATGCTTAGGGAACCAGAGTGGTTTCATGTGTCACCGAGAAAAGCCCCCAGCTCCATGAGGACAAAACTGCTTTGTGAAAGATTTGGCTGGCCTGTGTATCTCCTTATCTGGCTTTTGATTCATATATTTTATCATATCTTTTAATAAACTGGTAAGTGTAAGTGTTTCTCAGAGCTCTGTAAGCCACTCTCAAAAATTAATCAAAATAAAGGAGGAGGTTGTTGGAACCCTCAATCTGTAATCAATTCGTCAAAAGAGGTAACAACCTGAGTTGTGACTGGCCTCTGAAGTAAGGGATGGAGAGCCAGTCTTGTAAGACTGCATGTTTAACCTGTGGAGTTTGATCCTATCTCTAGGTAGGTAGTGTCAAATTTGATTTGAATTTGTGTCCAAGAATTACTTGATGTTGTCTGGGGGTGGGGAATGCCCCCACCCTGGAATTAAATCTGGGAAACCTTAAAGAGCTTTATACAAAAACAAGTCCTATTTTGTACCAGAATGGCATAAAAATTCTGTCTCATAAAGTAACCATTTTAAGATAAATTTTACTATACCATCATAACAATTAACCTCTTCTATAATGAAAAAATAAAGAAAACTGTGAATTAATATTGTGGAAAGAACACACATGATGTACCCATGATTTTCTGACATTCCAAATTCATTGTTAAAACCCCAGTACTGTTTGAACTCATTAAAAAAATGCAATGGTGGATTTCAATGGAGGAAAGATTGGAATATATTTTTAAAGATATTAAGATGATACAAAAATGCCAATCCATGAAACAGAACATATTCTTAATGCGTGTGTGTAGAGGATTTATGGGAAGAGGAATACAATCTATCCTTCAGGACCAAAGAGAGACTCTGTGCTCTCAGAGTAGATTTGACAATTGTGGTAGGGAATACTAAATAAAACTTAGGTTGAGTTTTAACTGAAGACTGATATGTACGGAAGTCATCTACTATCCTTATCCCACAGCAATATTCAAAGCATCGCAGAATTTTTCACCAGGGACTCCACCAAAACAAACAAACAAACAAACAAGCAAACAAACAAATAGTCCTTCTGAAGAAACTGAAATTGAGCAGTAATCTCTTTGCAGAGAACTGGAAAAGATAATGGAAAACTGGACTCCAAAATAAAATCTTGCTCCTTTCAGTACTTATAGAAGCTCCAACAAGAAAGAAAGATACACACATGATTATCCCAAAAGCATCCTAGTGAAAGTAAGACCTTCAAGGGAAAAGACGTCCTATTGGTTGCCTGATATTTGAAGAAAATAGTGTCGTGGGAGACTAAAGGCAGGATATTCTGCCTTTATCCAAAACAAACCAAAAATAAAGAGAAAGAGATAACTTGAGAAACAAAGGAAATGAGGAATTTAAAGAAAAAAAAAAAACAGCACTGAGGAGACACAATTACACAATTTCAATAAAATACACTGAGGATGCTAATTGAAAAATAAATACAAAAATAAAAAAATCAATAGAATTAAAGAAAGTCAAACTTGAGGAAAAAAAAACTGCTAAAGAACAGAGATAGGTATAAAAAATGTACATTACAGTTTGAGTAATTAGTCAGCTCTCAGACTGTCAAGATATCCCAAAGGAAAAGAGACAGAAAGAGAGAGAGAGATGTAACTGACACCATGGGGACATCATTATTAAAAATTTAAAATGTATATAGCCTCTTTATTGAGATTCAATTTTGCCATTTAAATACCCACTTAATGGTTTTTAGTATATTTTCAGACTACCATCACCACCACCACAATCATTTTTGAACATTTTCATCACCCTAAAACAAAACTTCATAGTCATTATCAGGTACTCCAAATTTACCCGCAATCCTCGAGCCCTAAGGAAGCACTAGCCCACTTTTCATCTCTATAGATTTGATGTACTGAACATTTCAAAAAAGAAGAATCCTACAATATGTGGTTTATGTGACAGGCTTCTTTCTCTTAGCAGGTTCTCAAGGCTTATCCATGTCATTACATGTATCAGTGCTTTATTCTATTTTTACTATTGCATAATACTCCACTGTATTTATATGTCATTTTTTTTTAAACATGGCTGTATGCTTTCCTCTCTCTTGAGTATATATCTAGCAATGCAGTTCCTAGTTATTCTATGTTTAAAATTTTGATAAACCTCTAGACTGCTTTCCAAAATGATAGGATCATTTATATTCCAACCAGCAATGTATATATAACAGAATATTGCTCAGCCAGATAGATCTATATCTATATATTTATTTATATAGAGATATATATAAAGACATATATGTATCATGTATTATTTATCAGTTCATCTATTGATGGGTTGACAGATACTTGGACTGCTTCTATAGTTGAGCTATTGTAAACAATGCTAAAATAAACATGGGGTACATATATGTTTTCAAATTAGTGTTTTCATATTCTTTGTGTTAATATCCAGTAGTGCAATTACTGGATCATATGGCAATTCTATTTTTAGTTTTTTTGAGACACCTCAAAACTGTTTTCCACAGAGGCTGAACCAGCTTGCATTTCTACCAACAGTTCATGGGAGGTTCTTTTCCTCCACATCCTCACCAATGCTTATTATTTCTTAGGTTGTTGATTTTAGCCATCCTGACAGATGTGAGATGATATTTCATTGTGGTTTTGATTTGCATTTACATGATGATGAGTGATATTGACCATCTTTTCATATGTCTGTTGGACATCTGTATGTCTTGGAAAAAATGTCTGTTACTATCTTCTGTTCATTTTTAATTGGATGTTGAAGATGATGATGATGATTTGGCCTTGAGTTGTGTAGGTTCCTTATGTATTTTGGATACTAATGCTTTATTGGATAGATCATTTGCAAGTATTTTCTCCCATTCAGTAGGTTGTCTTTTAGTTTTGTTGATTGTTTCTTTTGATCTGCAGAAATCTTTGGCTTTCTATAGTCTCAATAGTTTATTTTTGCTTTTGTCTCACTTGTTTCAAGAGACATATCTGGAAAACATTGCTACAGCTGATTTCAGAGAAATTACTTCCTGTGCTCTATTGTAGGATTTTTGTGGTTTCAGGACTTGTATTCAGGTCTTTAATCCATTTTGAATTTACTAGTGTTTATGATGTGAGAATGTAGTTTAGATTTTTTTTTTTTTGGCATGTTGCTATCCAGTTTTCCAAACAACATTTTTTCATAAGGCTGTCTTTTCCCATTAGATGTTCTTGTTTCATTTATTGAAGATTATAGTTGACTATATAATTGCAGATTTATTTCTGGGCTCTCTATTCTCTTCCATTGGCCTATGTGTTTATCTTTGTGCCAATACCATACTGTTTTGATTACTACAACATTGCAGTGTAGCTTGATATCTGGGATTGTGATGCCTCCCGTTTTGTTCTCCTTTTTCAAGATTGCTTTGGCTAGTAAGTGTCTTTTGTAGTTCCAAACAAATTTGAAGATTATTTGTTCCAGTTCTGTGAAAATGCAGCTTGCATTTTGATTAAAAAAATGTATTTGATCTGCAGATTGCTTTGAGTAGTATGGACATTTTAACATTTGTTCTTCCAATCCATGAACATGAAATATCTTTCCATTTGTTTGTGCTATCTTCAATTGCTTCATCAATGTTTTATAGTTTTCAGGGTACAGATCTCTCACCTCCCAGGTTAAGTTTATTCCTAGGTATTTTATTATTTTTGGTGCAGTTGTAAATAGGATGTCTTCTTAACTTCTCTTTCCACGACTTTGTTATTAGTGTATAGAAATGCAACAAATTTCTGTATATTGTTTTTGTATTCTTCAAACTTATTGAATTCCTTTATCTGTTCTAGTAGTTTTTTGGTGAAGACTGTAGAATTTTCTTTATATAATATGTCATCTGAAAATAGTGAAATTTTAATGTTCTTTACCAATTCGGATGCCCCTCTCCACACTTCTATGTCCCTCCCTTCCTGGAACAGTTCCATGGATCCATTTGTTTCCCCACCATGTCTCTGTCATTCTTATCTTCTTTGATTTTGGCCACTTCTCTACATTTAGCTGTGGAAAATCTGGTTTGCCAGTCTTTGGGTAGTTTTCTAGGTTATTCATATTGATATAGGTGATATCTCATTGCATCCTTGGGATAAGGTGAGCTTAGCATCCTCCAACTCTGTCATTTCCCCCAGGAAGCCCCGGTATTTTTGTATTCTTCAGATACTTACCTAGAAAGGGAAGAGTTGGCTCATGTGGTAATCTTATTCTTAATGTTTTTGGAGGTTACCATACAGTTTTCCACAGTAATAGCACCAACTTACAATCTCACCAACAGTGTACAGGGATTCCTTTTTCTCTGTATCTTCTCCAGTATGTGCTATTTCTTATCTTTTGACAATATCCATTCTAACAGGTATGAGATGATAATTAATTTGCATCTCACTATTAGTATTATCAATCATCTTTTTTGTTTGTCTGCTGGCCATCTCTTTGTTTCTTTTGGTGGATTTGTCTATTCAGATTATTTGCTCATTTCTTAATTGGGTTGTTTAATTTTGGTTGTTGAGTTGTATGACTTCTTGATGTATTTTTAATATTAACACCTTATTGAACATATGGTTTGCAAACATCTTCCCCACTTAGTGAGTTGCTTTTTTGTTTTGATGATTGTTTCCTTTGCTATGCAGGAGTCTTTCAGTTTGGTGTAGTCCCATTTGTTTGTTTTTGCTTTTGTTGCCTTGGCCATTGGAGTCAACACACAAAGATCTTGCTAAGACCAAAGTCAAGGGGCTTACTACCTATGTTTCCTTCTAGGAATTTTATGGTTTTGGATTTTACATTCAAGTTTTTAGTCAACTTAGTTTTTTGTTTGTTTGTTTGTTTGTTTTTGTTTGTTTTTTTGGTATGTGTTTGATGCAACAGTGACCTAGTTTTATTTTTTGCAAACAGTTATCCAATTTTCCTAGTAGCATTTATTGAAGAAACTGTCATTTCTCCTTTGTATCTTCTTGTTTATTTTGTGATATCTATCTATCTATCTATCTATCTATCTATCTATCTATATGTGGGAGTTTACCTCTGGACTCTATTCTGTTCTATTGATCTGTGCGTCTGTTTTGGTACCAATACCATAGAGTTTTGATTAATATAGCTTTGTAGTATAGTTTGAATTCAAAGAGTGTGATGTCTCCAGCTTTTTTTTTTTTTTAAAGATTGCTTTGATTTATTTGGAGTCTTTTGTGGTTCCATACAAGTTTTAGAATTATTTGTTCTAGTTCTGTGAAGTATGCCATTGGAATTTTGTTAAGTCTGACAATGATTCTGTAGATTGCTTTGGGTATATGGACACTTTAACAATATTAGTTCTTCCAATCCATGAAGACAAAATATTTTTCCACTTATTTGTGTCTTATTCAATTTTTTTCATCAGTATCTTACAGTTTTTTTATTATATAGGTCTTTCACTTCCTTGGTTAAATTTATTTCTAGGTATTTTACTCTTTTTGATGCAATTGTAAATGGATTATTTTCTTAATTTCTCTGTTGTAGAGTTTCTTAATTTCCTAGTTCTAGCAATTTTTTGGTGTATTCCTTTGAATTTTTTGAATATAATATTATGTCATTGGCAAATAGTAACAGTTTTACTTCATCCTTTCTGACTTGGATAACTTTGTATTTTTTTTTTCCTTGCCTAATTGCTGTAGCTAGGATTTTCAATATTATGCTGAATAAAAGTGGGGAGAGTGGACATCCTTGTCTTATTACTGTTTTTAGAGAAAAAGCTTTCAGATTTTCCCTAATGAGTATAATGTTAGCTATGAGATTTTCTCATATTATGATTTCCCCCAGTTTACCTGTGGGGTGGATCCATGACCATCAAGGTATATTGAAGGTTTGAGCTCTCATCAGGGCATACCCACTAGTACTAGAAATTGGAGGGAGAATTCCAAAATAGTGCCCATTAGCGTGGATATTAGTAAGATAGTTTAAGATCTCAAAAATGGCTCCCCCCAGACAGAGAAGTCCCTGGGGAGAGTCCCTGCTGCTTCCACCTTCCTGGTATATGCTTTAAATTTAGTAAGTGGGTCTCTTCTAGATATAGTCTATGCACTTTTCAAATTTGTGTGTGTGTGTGTGTGTGTGCGCATGTGTGTGCTCGTGCATGTGTGTGTGTGTGTGTGTGTGTGTGTGTGTGTGTGTGTTTGTGCTGGCTTCCAAATTGAGTAATCTGCACAGAAATGCTTTAAGAGTGAATTTTCCATTCTCTATAGTTTTTTTTTAACATAATCTCTGTTGATTTTTTTAAAGATGTATTTATTTATTTGAGAGAGAGAGAGAGAGAGAGAGAGAATGAATCTCAAGCAGACTCCCTGCCAAGTGCGTAGCCAGACATGGAGCTCGATCCCATGACCCTGAGATCATGATCTGAGCCAAAATCAGAAGTTGGATGCTCAACTGACTGAGCCACTCAAGTGCCCCTCTGCTGACTTTTAAATCCTAATGATTTGGGGACTGGTCTCTCCTGTGAAGGGTCTAAGAGCTGGCATCCCTGATGTGGAGTTGAAATCTTTGACTCCTCAGTGAGAGGTTCTATACCTTTTATATCTCTCCTGATTGGGACTCACCATGAATGTGGTGTTTTGTTTTTGTGTTTTTGTTTTTTGTTTGTTTGTTTGTTTTTTCTTACAAGTCCATGTCTCTTCCTTTCTCCCTCTTGATGCTGTCACTTTCTTCTCTGTTGTGGAGACTGTTCAATTATCAGGTAACTTTTTTTTTTTTTTTTAAGATTTTATTTATTTGACAGAGAGTGAGAAAGAGAAGCAGCAGCAGAAGGAAAGGGAGAAACAGATTCCCTGTTGAGCAGAGCCTGATGCAGGACTTGATCCCAGAGCCCCAGGACTATGTATCAGGTCATTTTTAGAAGTAATTATTCCACATATAATTATAGATTTTTAAAAATCAAATATTTAATATTTGTATTTATAAATCAATAAATAATATATGTATATTAAAACTAAAAAATTAGACAATGAAATAATTAGGCAAATGAAACTATTTGCAGATTTGAATGCTTTGTAAGTAGCATAATCACTGCACACTGTACCCTGAATGTACATAACTTACTTTAAGTGTCTTACTTAAATTTTTCAAAATCAAATACTTCTCTGAATTTTAAGGAAGTTGAAATCATTTAAAATATGAGGATTCAGAGTTAAGGATGAGCTATATATCTAATTTAAATAATGTTAAAACCCAACTATAAAATATAAAGAGAAGTGAAATTTTTCTAAAGGGAAGTATTTACTATTCCCCCTCCCAAATTAGGTAAATTATACTACAGAGTAGAAATCTACATGTACTGAGATACATTCTTGCTTTCATAAGTGTAAAAAAAATCATGTTGTCTAAATTTTTAGAGATATGTATTTAGAAATACAGAATTCTACTTTTATAAGCATATCTGCTAAGAGAAGAAAGTTAGCACAATTATTTGAATTGGTTGTCTGCATACTGGGCAGGATTTAATCCTTTTCTTTAGCTTTTTGCACACATAAAGTCCACCATAAAATGTCCTGTTTTGCCATTAAGAATAAAACCATATTTAGGCTGTCATTGGTAAATCACACAAGGTTCAATGACATTAAGGGGAAAACTAGATTCTATGATTTTTTTCTCTGTCTTGTGTTTCTTCCCTTTCAAACTCTTTGATGTTTTCTTGGCTGCTATAAATGTTGTTAGAAGTTGATAACAGAATAGTCCTCACTTTTTTGGGATTGGGAACCCTTGTATGATTTTATCATCGTTTTCTTCAACACATGGTTCTCTGGAATCATTCACTGTATTTTTCTTTTTCTTTTCCTTTTTCTTTTTCTTAACAATCAGGGACATCAAAGTCCTTTATAACTTGAGTTTAGTTTTCTAGTTTGTCATTCTCAGACATTTTACCTTTATCTTTCACTTTATCTTCAGGAAGCCAGTTCTCATGAAGAGCCCAGCATCTGTTGCAATGAGGTAGAAGAAGAGGATTCATTTCATTGCATGAAGTACACTTCAATAGTCCGCTGAGGAAATTTCAGGATCTTCTAAAGTGAATCTGTATTACTCTCCCCTGTCTGATACACAGTTACTCAATATACCTCCTCCTCCTCCTCTGAGAGTTCTTGTCCTTCTTCCCTAAGACTATCATCTTCTGAATTGAGAGACACAACTTCAAAATCTACACTGGATTGATCTGAAACTGAATCCTGATCCAACCAATCACATGACTGTTCACTTATACCAGCATCAAGATCTGGATTTGATGGAGTGAGTCTCTGTTGATTCACTGTTACTGCTTCTTTCACAAAATTTTCTCCCTTATTACACACAGAGGAAGGCTTTCATCAAAGGAAAGGTAAATACAATCAGATTTGTGGTGCTTTTTCTTCTATCGTTCACCAGGTAATGCATCTAAATGTTCTTCTGCCTCACTAATTACTCTCTTTTTACATGAGGTAGATGGTCTAGAAAGCAAATCTGAAGATGAAAGTTTCTCTTTCTGCAACTCTTGCCCAGGGTCCTTTTGATCACTCCTACCTTCTCAGTGACACTTAGTTTTACTCACAGATGTGAAATGTGTCTGAATCTGATGGTTTATACTGATTGACTACTACTAAGTTTCTGTGGATCATTGTATGTATTTCCCTGTATTCTTTTACAGAGAAGCTTGGCACTCAAAGCAAATCCCCTAGAAGATAATTGGAACAGTACACAATATGCTGTAGTTTCTCATCATATAATTGTTTAGTCATAATATACTGGCCAAAATAAAATATAACCTCTTGTAGTAGAAGTGTCTTTTTGTGTGCAGATTTTAACAACTTCAAAAGCAATAACTTTGGTTTCACTAGGGTCTCTTGTTCTGAAGCTGAAATTTGTGAGGTGCTTACAGCACCGTCAGTTGACAGAGACATATTGGTACTGTACTTTTCCGTGGAACAGTGTAGAATAGGTGTTCTATGGTGGTGACCACAGATATTTATCTCTAACTGCTGCTTAGAGGGAACACAGCTGCTTCTTACTAAGCGGGGTTTTCTGCACCTGGAGTCCATGGAGGAGGGACTCTCAAGACTCCTCAGTTCCCTTTACTGGACACAAAGAAACCCAATGTCCTGGGCCTCCACAAAAGGGGCAAGATCTTCATCAGCAGGGTTAGGGGTGCCCCTTGAGCTCTGGCTCTTCCTCCATTTCCCTTCCAGCCACACAGAGCTACACAGGCCCTAGAAGGAGCCCAGCCAGCAGAGGAGTACTCCCTGCTGTCCCTGTAATTGTAGAACTTTTGTGCCCATGGGAAGATGTCATTTCAAGTCATGCTATGCCTCAATCTTAAACCCAACTCCTTTATTAATGTGTTTACAGGTATAAATTTCCTTCTAGCTAGTGTTTTAGCAATATTCCTTAATTTTTGTGTGTATTTTATTTGTTTTCATTAATCGCAAAATGTTTCTAATTTCCATGTTTATTTTTTATGTTTTGTATTTTATTTAATTTCCACATATTTATAAGTTTTTCTCTTCAGAAATGTATGTACGTATCAGTGTTTATCTCGGTATCTATCCACTATGCTATATTTATAAATATGCCCTGGAAATCTACGGTACTGAGATTTTTTTGGAGAACAAGAAGGTATGTTCTTACTTTAGAGAGAACATATGAAGAGGAATATGACAGTTCATAAAAATCTTCCAGTTAAAACCATAATTAGAAGGTGTAATGAGTTTCCTAATGCTCATTTCCAGAGCAGGAAGACTCTGAACCTCCGGCTATCAATGTGCTATGCCTGTCTATAAGGCAACTAAGAAGGAAAGATTTTGGAGTTACACAGATTTGCTTCATTAATACAAGTCTACCAGTTTTTGAGAAAAAAATTTTCTTAGAAGTGCTTTCTTTAATGTTGTTTTGAGATGAGTGAGACAGTTGATATGAAACATTTTGCAGGTACCAAAACAAGCATTTTGTCCATACTCATTCATTGTACATGAAGGTAGGTAGCTACCGATGTCAGTTCAGTAGCTCAAAATTTGAGATGATTTCCTTAGCTGTCTCTCATGGTCACAAAATGGTCCTGAGACTTCAAGCTTTGGAACTATCATTTAAGACAAAAGGAAACTTCCTTTATCAAGAAGACCCTTACCCAGAATCTCTTCAGCAAACTTCCACTTATGCCACATAACTCCTGCATTATATAATAACTGCTACCTGAAAATGGTGATTGACAACATACATACTTAGCTTTTCCAGGCTCATAATGGAGGTGAAATGAGAAAATTGAAACAGTAAGATTTTTGATAACCACTTAATAGTGTCTAACATAATGATATTCAAAACTGAAGTGGAACTTATTAGATAATATAGGCTTTTATACTTGGAAGTAATTAATTTTTTTATTTAATCTTATAGTGGTGAGGATGTTACTGGTGATTCTATCCTTGTATCAATTTAAAATTATTGATATTTCTGAAAATAAACTTTAAAACCCTAGAATCTTTATTTTATGTGTTTTTTGTTTGTTTTTTAGATTTTAGGAAACCCAGAATTTTATTCCTGAAAACTAAATATAATCTTCATTTTGTATTCAATATATTTCTATAGTCTATCTATTTTTGGGAAACGCACTTACATATTGTTTATAAATTTTCAATAGACAGATTTGTCATATCCTGAAGGTCCCAAGTCTCTACAAATTTGTTTTTTTCTTTAGAGTAATTTTCCCCTAAGGTTTTTATGCAGCTTTCAAATTTGATAGGCAGTACCCCTGGGGTAAATAATATATGTTAATAAAAATTAAATTAAATTAAATTAAATTTAAAAAAAATGATAAGCAATAATATCTCATAGGATATGCATATCTGAAACATATATGCAAATCTGAACTATGGTGTGGAGGTAAATGATTAATCCAACAGACAATTCTATATGTCACCCTAGTGTTTCTAAATTACATTATCTCTTCAACATAAGACAATCGGAAATCCTATCACTTGGTCCTTATTTGACTAATATGCACTAAATATCTGAAAATTCAGAAAACTTTAAGTAATAGTTTGGATAACAGTAATTACATCAATTTAATTTTTCATGTACTAAAAGAAAAAGTAATATCCTGAGATTTTCTTAGGTCTAGAAAAGATTTAAAAGAGATGAAAATCCATGTGGACATCATCAGTCATGATGAGTGGTATGAGTGGCAAACCAAACAATCATCTAGAGGTCAAGCTAAGTCTGTCATTAAATCATTGAGAGCCGACATAGTTCAGCTATTTTACTCTTGTTGCTCTTAGTGTAGGCATTAGATGGACTAGTTGACACCAACCCATTGCCAAGAAGCCAGTATATGGGTGAGGGGAGAAGGGTAGGTAAAACTGGCCTTCATATAACCATGACTCCTTTTACATTAAGGACAAACAGTAGTAGAGTAGTGAGTACTAGATCAGAGGGAAAACGTCTGCTCTGGGAGAATTTTAATTGGACATTTAAATATTTTAATTAGAAATTAATTTAATTTTAATCAGAAATCAATTTCCAACTTCATAATTGCTTCATCACAGAGTACTTGGCCTAGTGCATTTATGTCTTTTTAATTTGATATAGATAAACATTTAACAAAAGTTTAGTGGTTTGCAACTTTATGGATTATAGTGCTTAAGAGAATCTGCCAAAAATCTGGGACTGGAAAAAACAGTACCTTTCCCCTTTTCTGTCTTAATATTTGTGGATTACCTACTAGGGTATATACAATTTCATATATAGTATCTAGTACAATTCTTACAGCAATCCTGGGTATTTTGGATTTGCTATAATCACTTAATAAAATACTAAATTAAGGGCCAGAGATTTTAAGAGACTTGCCAAATGGCACACAACCTGTAAGTAGTACTGGGATTGAAGCCGGTGTTCACCAGCTGCCGGAACCTGCAACTATTTTCAAGAGATGCCAGGCAAGTGAGAATCAAAAGCCAATAATCATTGGCCTATTGCAAAATAAAATAACTAGAGAAAAAAAAAAAAGAAGAAATGATCATAGAATATGCCATCTTCCTTCCTCCAAATATATACAAGACATTTAGCAATGATAGAAGAGATTTCATCTGCTAAGGGAACCAGAAGTTTCACTTGAAACAAAAAGAATTAAGCAGGCAAGAGTATGTGTTCAGCTTCAAAAGCAGAACCTTAACATAAAAGCATTTTGGTACTATGTGTGCTTTTTTGCTCTCCTCACTCTTTTTTTTTTTTTCACAGAGAAAGAGAGATCACAAGTAGGCAGAGAATCAGGCAGGGAGAGAGGGTGGGTAAGCAGGTTCTCCGCTGAACAGAGAGCCTGACATGGGGCTTGAACCAAGACCCTGAGATCATGACCTGAGCCGAAGGCAGCAGCTTAATCCACTGAGCTACCCAGGTGCCTCTCCTCACTCTTTTAAGAACAGCACTGGTTGATCTTGACAAAATGGCTCATTGTTGATTCTTGGAAAAAACTGGATGTGGATGTGGACATGGGGAGCAGGCAGAGATATATTCATAATGTTAAGTAAAAAGATAAAGTAATGCATGTACGTTTAAAAAGTCATAAATATATCTTACAACAGGTAACAGAAAAAAACTGATTTAGTTTTAAGAATAAGAACAATGAAAGGTATATTTTTCTCTTCAAAGTTTGTCTTGATTTTGAATAAGAGAATATCATTTCATGTAAAGCTCAGAAATTAATAGGCATTTCATTATCTTATTTTTTTAAGCAAACAGGGGCCTTGAGAAATTTTGTTATTTGCTCAATATTGGTCAGCTTTTTAACAGGAAGAGTTTACTTTATAATTAAATGTTTTAAAGTATTTTCATTTTAGTGACCATTTTTAAAAATGGTTTCAATGTTATTAATTTAACAACCAGTATGATAATTTACCAAAATGTCAATGTGTCTAGAACAAGACGTTCTAACCCCTTGTTAAGACTCAGAAAACATAGCTAAAACATTGTTGATCAAAACATATGCCTCGGGGCGCCTTGGTGGCTCAGTGGGTTAAAGCCTCTGCCTTCGGCTCAGGTCATGGTCCCGGGGTCCTGGGATCCAGCCCCACATTGGGCTCTCTGCTCAGCAGGGAGCCTGCTTCCCTTTCTTTCTCTGCCTGCCTTTCTACTTGTAATCTCTGTCTGTCAAATAAATAAATAAAATCTTTAAAAAAAAAACATGACTCATGCATATTTGGCATGAACATATCAGAAACTTGAGTTACCATTCTTATCATACCCACAAACATTTTTTTTTAAAGATTTTTTATTTATTCACTTTAGACAGAGATCACAAGTAGGCAGAGAGGCAGAGAGAGACAGGAGAAAGCAGGCTGTCCGCAGAGCGGAGAGCCCGATGTGGGGCTCGATCCCACGACCCTGGGATCACGACCCGAGCCGAAGGCAGCGGCCTTAACCCACTGAGCCACCCAGGCGCCCCCCCACAAACATTTTTTATAGAATTAAAACAAGGGTGTGATAAAATTTACGAAAAATTCTAAAGTTTTATTTCCATATTCCTTGGAGAGCTTTGGAAAGCTCAAGGGATCAAGAACAAATTACACTGCATTTCTCCTTTGCTCCCAGAGACTTTCATGAGAAGAAATCAGTCTCAACTGAATGCCAAAAAGCATTCAAGGTAAAAAGTAAAAAATGCACTGCCTAAGAAATTTTTAAGCCATTCTACTTATATTCTTGTGTGATGCTAATAATGCAACAAAACCACATATTATATAGCAGTTTACAATGCCGTTTCTTATATTGTCTAGTCTGATTCTCAAAACCACTCCATAAGAGGATACCAGGTTTCAAAGTTTCAGCTCATGCTTGCGCATTTACAGACAACTGATACTTTTTAAATGCTTAAGAAAAAGTGTACTCCTTGTCTTTGCACTAATAATCATAATAATAATGGATACTTTAATAATAATGGATACTTTTTAAATGCTTAAGAAAAAGTATACTCCTTGTCTTTGCACTAACATTATAATGGATACTTTTTTTTAATTTTTTTTAAAGATTTTATTTATTTGTTAGAGAGAGAGAGCGAGCACAGGCAGACAGAGTGGCAGGCAGAGGCAGAGGGAGAAGCAGGCTCCCTGCCAGGCAAGGAGCCCGATGTGGGACTCAATCCCAGGACGCTGGAATCATGACCTGAGCCGAAGGCAGCCGCGTAACCAACTGAGCCACCCAGGTGTCCCATGGATACTTTTTAAATGCTTAAGAAAAAGTGTACTCCTTGTCTTTGCACTAACAATCATAATAATAATGGATAACTCATATTTACTGAGTTTTTAGTTTGTGACAGGCTCTTTCCTAAGTCCCTAACAGTGTCCTATCTAATCAATGCATTTTAATATACATAATTATGGCCTTTTTACTGATAGGAAAATTGAGGCATAATAATATTTATAACTTCCCAGGATTATAAAATCAGTAAATAAGGAAGCAGATGCTGAACTCAGGCAGGAAGTCCAACTCCAGAGTTTCTACTGCATAACCAGGAAATTAATCCTCTTTTTCATCCTGAAGATGTACTTAAGAACATCTCAAAAGCAAAGCAAAACAAAAAACAGCAAAATGTTACAGTTTTGAACTTTTCTGGTTCTTGAGTGAAACTTTAATTCTTAAGTTTGTTTTTGTCACCCAAGTCTCCTGATGATGCTCACCAATGTTGCAATCCATAGAATAATTTTCTCACTAATAGGTGACTTCCATGTTAGAATAGGAGGTCTTCAACCTGAATCTATAAATGTGACAGGTAATTGACATTCTTTTTGATATCAATATATTTATAAGACGGAATGATGTAACATGATCTGAGAGTAAAAAATAAATATTTTTTAAATTTTAATAACATAATATATTAGCTTCAGGGGTACAGGTCTGTGAATCCTCAGTCTTACACACTTCACAGCACTCACCATAGCACATACCCTCCCCAATGTCCATAACCCAGCCACTCTATCCCTCCTCCCCACATCCCCCCCACCCGCAACCCTCAGTTTGTTTCCTGAGATTAAGATTCTCTTATGGTTTTTCTCCCTTCCCAATCCCACCTTATTTCATTTTTCCCCTCCCTTACCCCCATGACCCCCTGCCCTGCTTTCCAAATACCTCATATCAGAGAAAATAATAATCAAAGTATTAATTTAAGAGGAAGATAGTAGTTAGAAGAAGAATTTTAAGCATTGAAGAGATGTTCAAGGTGTCTGACAAATAAATACAGGGAAACAGATACACTGTTTTACAGATGAGGATTGATGTTTAGGGGAAAAACTTAATATGTCTTATCTAATCAATGCATTTTAATATACATACTTATGGCCTTTTTAAGTTTTTCCAGGGGTCCAGTGATGTTGACTTGTTGAGATATACCTTCTCAGGTGAAGGATAAATTGTTACATCTGACCCCTTCTACAACCAAAAAAGAGACACAATGCCTGTGGGTTTCTTCAGATTTTGGAAGCAATATATCACTCAGTTGGGTATGATACTCTGGTCCATTTACCAAGTGATCAAAAAGTAGCTATCCTCAGTGGAGCCCTGTCTTAAGTCAGCTCAGGTTGCTATAGCAAAATACTATAAACAGGGGACACAAATATTTAGTCATTAATAGGCTCAGAACAAGAGAAGACTCTGTGACAGGTCCAGACATGCCATGCAAGCTACTCTGCCTCTTCAGCCATTTAATCCAGAAGATGCAATGGTGTTGAAGGAACAGTGGCAGATGAGGATGTTATTTGGAATCTTCGACAAGCCCCTATAGGTGAATTACAACATAGGATTTTGGAGCAACGTCCTACCATCAGCCACAGATAAATAGTCTTGCCAGCTGTTGGGCCTTAGTAGAAATTGAATGCTTAACCACAGGACATGAAGTTATCAGGCAACCTGAGCTGCATGTCATAAACTGGGTGTTATTATCTGGCCTATCGAGCCATAATTTTGGAATGCGCATCAATATTCCATCATCAAATGAAAGAGATATTGTACATGATCAGACTTGAACAGACACTGAAAGCACAAGAAATTATAAGAAGTAGCCCAAATGCAAATGGTCCCCATTCCTGCTCTACTATTTTCATTTTCTTTCCTCTCTTGTTCCCTTACATTTTTATCATAGTATTTAGGAATTGTTAATTTTATATCACAGTATTTAGTTCTGAGATATGAAGACGGGTAATAAACCCACTCAAAGACTTCATCTCCTTTTCTGGGCAAGAGGTTAATGGGTTTTTGTTGTAGGAGGATAGTTTTATCATGTAAACCAAAATTATGACTTTATTATTTTCTTTCTTTGAAGATTAAGTATGGCTTATGGAGATGCACATGATTGCCAACTTGACAAGGAGTGGACGTGTGATAGTTAATCTTCTATGTCATTTGGCTGATCACAAATTGCCCAGATCTGGATCTGTCTGTGGGCAAGTTTCCAGATGAGATTGGCATTTAAATCTCCAGATGCAGTAGATTGCCCTTCCTAGTGTAGGTGGGCATTATCCAATCTGTTAAGTATGTAAGTAGAATACTGGCAGCAAAAGGAGAAATTTCCCCCTTTTTGCTTCCTGTGTGTCTGTCTGAGATCTTTGCTTGGGTACCTCATCTCATCTTTTCTGGTCCTCAAGGTGGGATTTAAACCATCAGTTTCCTTGGTTCTTAGGCCTCTGGACACAGACTGAATTATACCACCAACTTTCCTGTGTCTTAAGCTTGCAGACAGCAGATTGTGAGATTTTGCCTTTCTAATCACATGAACAAATTCTTTGTATTAAATCTCCTTTTATAGAAATCCTATTTGTTTTATTTATATATTACTGTCTCTGTTTCTCTATAGAACCCTAAAATATACAGTCTGCTATTAGGGAGAAATTATATGAATGAATCTCAGTGTTTGAGGCATATAACTCCTGTGTGCTTTGGCGTTTCATTAATAAATTTATGGCTCAACAACCATCATAAATTCAGGGATGCACTTGCCCATAACCGGGATTAGAATTGGTTTTAGAAATTTTATTTTCTAAATTTGCAAGCCTTCACTTCCCTTGGTATTTTAGGGAGACTGGAATATAATATAGGACTTGAATTCTATATTGCACTGATATCTAACTAATGATGTGAAGTTGCTGGTTAAGGGGTACGGGAAAGATTTTAGAGTAAAATTGAATAAATCGATTTAGAGGGCTGGAAGGAATTTAGTTAACTAATCTCTAGATTCCTTGAGTAAGATTCCTAGACTCAAAACCAGCAGCATCATATTCAATGGAAATAAACTTCAAAAAAAATGGATTAAAAATAAATGTGGTACACACACACATACACATGAAAACACACAAGTACCATGGAATATTGTGCAGTCATAAAAAGGAGGAACTGATAGTTCCTGTCAGTTGCTATAATATGGATGAACCTCAAGGACACTACGTTAAGTAAAACAAGCAAATCACAAAAAGACATATATTATATAATTCCATCAATTGAGGTATCTAAAGTAATAAAAATTATAGGGAAAGCAGGTGAAGTAGAAAGGTATCAAAGGCTAGGGGAGATGTGAGGGAGAATCAGTTCTTACTGAGTATAGAGTTTTAACTTTGTAAGATGAAGAAGTTCTAGAAATCTGTTATACTGTGAATAAACTAAGCGCCTCTGATCTTTGAATTTTAAAATGTTTAAACTGGTAAATTTAGTGTTATATATCTACAAAATTAAAAATATAATTTTTAAAGATTGAATCTGAAATGAGTGGGAACATGTATGACAAAAGAAAACTTTTAATATCATCACAATTCCTACAAATTCTTGCTAAAATACAATATAGATCAGATAGAAAAAGTGGTATAAATGCAATTTGTTTCTTTTTAAAATGGCTAGGACAAACTTAACTAATTATCCAAAATCAGATAGACATTAATGATGACAATATGAAAACTATCATTTAATACTTCAAATCACTGTTGGTCAAAAAGCCAAGTGTAACTAGCAAGATTGGAATTTGGTTTAATTGCGCAAAAATCTAAAAAAAAAAAAAAAAGGAGTACTTACCTCTCTACAAAGAACTGACACTTATCTATCTCTAGCAGTTACATCCAATGATGGTTGATGACTAATATACAAGTTGGAAAGAAATTTGCAACTAATAATGAATCCTTTTTTTTTTAATTAACCTAAATGTACATGTGTTATAAGAGTAAACGATGGTATTTCTAAGACATCAGTTAATAAATGGTCTATGTGGTAAAATAAGGCTAAAACCAAACAAAAAAAAATCACATGAAAAAAATGATACCTTGTAAAAATATTTGTTATCATGCTGAGCTTCAACCATCTTAAATACAACATGGAAAATATAGGTTGACTCTCAACAGCAATCACCTTGTCATTATTTGCTTCACTACATCAATTACATGGAAAAAGTTGTGTTTTATTTCACCAATTCACTCCTTAATCCAATTACTGTTATGTTATGTACACTTGCAGTTAAAGTGAGGATAGTATTAACCATGGTACTATGGGGGAAATTTTTTTGAAAAATCTCTGTAATTATCTACCTGTTTTTTAGGAATGAGTCATGCTATATTTTAACAACCAATCATTAAGCAATTCAGAAACCATCCATAAACTCATACATTAAATAGTTTAAAATATATTATAAAGGTATATAAACTATTTTACATCATACAAACATGCATAGTAGTTCATGATATAATATGCTAGTAGTAGTTTCCTAGGGCTCCATTTAAAAAAGTACCAAAACTTAGTGGCTTAAAACAACAGAAATATTGCCTCATAGCTGTGGACACTAGAAATCTGAATTAAGTTATCAACAGGACCATGTTTTCTATAAAGCTTTAGAGGAGATTCCTTCCTTGCTCCTACCTTCAAGGGCCTACCAGCAATTTTTGGCATTTCTTAGCTTATAGATACATCACTTAAGGTAATGAGTGTTTTTCCCTATTGTGTCTTCACATTATCTTCCTTTTGTGTGTGTCTATGTTCAAATTCCCTCTTTATATAAAGACACCAGTTCTATTGGATTATGGCTCACCCTAATGACCTCATTTTAACTTGGTTGCCTGTATGAAGACCCTCTATCCAAATACAATCACACTGTGAAGTAAATGGGGTTAGAACTTCAACACCTCTTTTCTGGGGGAAACCTATCAAGGGTCTACAACTGAAACACTAGATTATAGTTCAAGAGTTTTCAACATTAAAATTATTTTTAGGGATGCCTGGGTGGCTAAGTTGGTTAAGTGGCTGCCTTCGGCTTGGGTCATGATCCCAGCATCCTGTGATCCAGTCCAGCATCAGGCTCCTTGCTCATCGGAGGAGCCTGGTTCTCCCTCTGCCCCTGCCTGACACTCTGTCTGCCTCTGCACAAATAAATAAATAAAATCTTTAAAACATATATATATATATATATATATATATGTATATATATGTGTGTGTGTGTGTGTGTGTGTATGTATGTATATATGTACATACATACATACATATATATATACATTTTTTTTTAGGAAAAAATATTTTTAGAGGTGCCTGGGTGGGTCAGTCGGTTAAGTGTCTGCCTTCAGCTCAGGTCATGATGTCAGGGTCCTGGGATGGAGCCCCATGTTGGGCTCCATGCTCAGTGGAGCCCTCTCCCTCTGTTCCCTCCCTACTTGTGTGCTCTCTCTCTCTTTCTCTTGCTCAATCTTGTTTTATCTCAAGTAAATAAATGAATAATAAAAATTATTTTAAAAAGCTTTATAGTGTGTTAAAATAACTTTATTGAAGAAACTACATGAGAGCAACCACAGCTTATAACTTGTATGAATAACAGTGAAATAATATCTATACTGTATGTCATCTAAAATATAGGAATCCCTTTGAAAAAATAAACTTACTAAAATCTGTCTTTTGAATCCAGATGGCCAACAGACACATGAAAAAGTGCTCCACATCACTTGGCATTAGAGAAATGCAAATCAAAACTGCAATGAGATACCACCTCATGCCAGTGAGAATGGCTAAAATTACAAAGTCAGGAAATGACAGATGCTGGCGAGGATGTAGAGAAAGGGGAAACTCCAACGCTGTCGGTGGGGATGCAAGCTGCTGCAGCCACTCTGGAAAACAGCATGGAGGTTCCTCAAAAAGTTGAAAATAGAGCTACCCTACAACCCAGCAATCACACTACTGGGTATTTATTCTAAAGATACAAATGTAGTGATCTGAAGGGGCACATGCACCCGAATGTTTATAGCAGCAATGTCCACAATAGCTAAGCTATGGAGAGAACCTAGATGTCCATCAATGGATGAATGGATAAAGAAGATATATATAATGGAATATTATGTAGCCATCAAAAGAAATAAAATCTTGTTATTTGAGAAGACATGGATGGAGCTAGAGAGTATTATGCTGAGCAAAATAAGTTAATCAGCAAAAGACAATTATCATATGATCTCCCTGATATGAGGAATTTGAGAGGCAGAATGGGGGGCTTGGGGGATAGGGAAGGAAAAAATGAAACAAGATGGGATTGGGAGGGAGACAAACCATAAGAGACTCTTAATCTCACAAAACCAGCTGAGGGCTGCTGGGGGGAGGAGAGAAGGGAGAGGGTAGTTGGGTTATGGACATTGGGGAGGATATGTGCTATGGTGAGTGAAGTGTGTATGCCTGACGGTTCGCAGACCTGTATCCCTGGGGCTAGTAATACATTATGTGTTAATTTAAATAAATAAATAAATAGTCTATCTTTTGAAATTCTAAATTGAGTCAGAAAAACAAATTATCAATCATTAAATATTAGTTTAGTACCTTGTTGTAGACTGAATTGTTCTTTTCACCCACCCCTAAATTTGTGTCTATCCATAATCTCAGAATGTGGTTTTAATTAGAAATAGAGTCTTTAAAGAGGTAATTAAGGTAAAGATCCAGATAAGATCATTCTGGAGTAAGAGGGACCTAAATCCAATGAAAGTGTCCCTGTAAGAGATAGACTAAGCAGATACATAGAGAAGAAGGCTATGTAGACACAGAAACAAAGATTTAAGTTATGCTGCCACAAACTAAGGAACATCAGAAGTCACCAAAAGCTGGAAGAAACAGTAAAGATCTACCTTCAAAGCATTTGGAGAAAGAGTGGCTCTGCCAACACTTTGATTTTGGACTTCCATCCCTAGATTATGAGAGAATACATTTCTGGGTTTTTTGGGCACTAAGTTTGTGATTTGTTATGGCATCCCTGGGAATCTACTACATCTCCTATGACTTAATGTAGAAATGTGTGGAAAGATGAAAAACAAAGAGCTGATATTTTCTAACCAGCAGAGTTATAATATAATAAGGCAAAACTAAGAAATACATAAATACTAACTAACTAAATTATTCAAAACTTCCCAGGTGTTCATGAACATTCTTCAGGCTATTTCTTCCTCCATATAGGAGGAGGACCAAATGCACTGTTCATAGCTCTGTTAAGTGAAGTGGTTTCCCTTCATTTTTTTTTTTTTTTCCTGAGCCTTGCTTGTTTAATCTGAATTATAGAAACTGCTTGCTTTCGATGACTACCAACATCATGAGCTAAACCATGTGTGAACCAGGCCAAATTTATTTCTCCTGTGATAACTGATCATAAGTAAACCCTGAGGATGCCAACCCCAGTGTAAGTTGATGGGAAATTTCTGTAATAGTTATGTGACTAGATAGTCTGGGCCATGTTCATGTAACTTAATTGTGCCCTCTTGGGCTCAGGCCCAATCCTGAATGTAATATTTCTGTATGGACCAGCTTTAGGACTACGTATATCTAATGATATTGACTCATGATGAGAAGCATCAGCCATGTATACACTTGATGAGTGTCAGGGAGTTCCATCTCTACCAGGGCCTATTTGTATGCGAGGAGCTGCTTCTCAAATGGTGAGTGACATGCTGAAGTGTCCTAACGTAATCTAGACCTCACTCAAAACTGACAACATTTTGAGCCCCTCAACAAAAACAACAACAAATCAGAACAGTATTTTCTTAGCTTATATATTTTGTCTTCAGAATCTAAAATGGCTTACCAGATGCAGTGCCTCTGTCTTAATTGTATAATTAATTTATATATAAATAACATATAAATTATAACAATTTATAAAGTATAATTTACTGCCTTTACGTTAAAAGGGAAGTTTCAGGAAACCTCAGATGACTGGTCTCCTAAAAACTTCAAATTGTATCAATATGGCAGTCCCCTAAATTTGTGTATGTTCATTTTCCACCCTGTGGCACATATATATTTTACACCATACCCAGAACACTTGCTATTTCCTTTCTAAATTGTCTAATTTGCATTGTGTCATCAATATAGTGGGTCGACATGATGTTTTCTGGAATGTCAAAAAATATCAGATCCCTGCAGGCTGTAATGTGACAGAGAATAAAAGTAATGTAACCTTGGGAAAGAAGGTCAATTTTTTTCTATTGACTTTTTCACCAAAGAGCGTAACTTTTGAAGCTTCCTACTAATAGAGATTGTAAAGAATGCATTCATCAGATCAATAGCACAATAGCAAATGATGGAGGCAGTGATTATCTGATGTAAATATGCATCCTTTGCCATTAACAGCTGTTACAATGAGAACTACTCTTATTTATATTCATGGTAGTCCATCATCACCCACCAAGCTCCACAGTTTTTTTTCAGGGGCCAGAGAGTAGATTAATGGGGTTAAGACAGAGACAACCACTTCTACCTCTTTTAAGTCTTAGAAGATAAGTCTTAAAATTCTAAATTGATGCACTCCTCCCATGATGACCTATTAGTTCTGATTTGTTTTCTTTTTCTTAAGATTTTTTTTAAATTTATTTCAAACAGAGAGAGATCACAAGTAAACAGAGCAGCAGGCAGAGAGAAAGGGGGAAGCAGGCTCCCCACTGAGCAGAGAGCCCCACGAGGGGCTCTATCCAGGACCCTGAGATCATGACCTGAGGGTTAACCCACTGAGCCATGCAGGTGCCCCTCTGATTTGTTTTCTTGGCTAGAGAAGTGGGCAGTTTTAAGAGTTCCTCTCAGTCCTTTTAGCATAATGGTTCTCATTTCTGCATTACATCAATTTTTTTTTATCTTACCAATTATGGAATGGGGTTTACAGAAATATTTATATAGTGAACCAGTGAATACTGTGATCAGAATTTGGACAGAGCTAGGTTCTTTTCTACCCCACTCTAACAACAACAACAACAACAACAACAAACAAACAAAAAACTACAGTAGGCTTTTTGGTCCTTTGGTAAAGTGTATGTCCTAGAAATATCTGGATATGCCCCTTTCCTCAAAGTACAATTTTCCTGTAACTGCCTACAGGAGGCTTTAAAAACTATGGAGAAATAATTGTTAGATATACTTATGGTGGTACTGTACAACTTTTCAAGATCTTCAGTACTAGACTTTTACCAGTAATACAAGTCAAGCAACAAACTTCTTTTAGTCTTCTAACCTTTTACAATTGTCTGCTAAGACAATTCTGGCATCTCTATTTTATTTACCATAAACCATCATTCAACTGCTGTCTTTAACTGGACATCTCAACAACATATCAACACCAGCATCTGGTCCATGCTGGGACATAAACTCCTGAGTCACAAAAGAATCAGTAATTTCTCTCCTATTCAGTCTTACATTCTATATTCCCTTGTCCAATACCTTCAAGATCAAATTCCATATATGTTCATTCAAGTTCTGTCAGGGACATATTAGGCAAGTCTTACAATTCTCTGGTATATCTACTATTTCTTCACAGAAATGGAATTACATTGTCTCTCAGCCTGTGCTATGACTCAATCTTGTTATTGGCTTAGAGACAATGAACAGAAGTAGAGGAGAATCTTGAGGAGGACAAGCATCAATTTCTAAGCCCATACAGGATTTCTAAATAATGGAGGGTTATGTGAGGAGAGTGGCTTCTCTTTCAGTGGGTTGGGGGTTACATCTATCAATACAGAAATTCAAAGGAAAAAATATGGGTTCATAAATCTTTGGTCATCTTTCAAATATTTTCATCCTCAGTAAGTCTCAGGGTCCTAATCTTTTCCTATCAGGGAGTTGAATTAAACTTAAGAGACCTGTAAATGTTATGCATTCAGTATCCTCTGTAACTTCACTACCCTTACAATCAATTCCCAGGCCCAATTTTCAGCCTAGTTAATCCTGTAGGATATAATGTCTTTAAATGCTGCTGTGGAAGCCTTTTGACTTTTAGAGTATGCCTTGAATTTTAAGTGCCAGAATCTGAATATGTCCTCTGTTTTTTAAAGGCTTTCAAGCCATTAACTATATATATATGTATATATATATACATATATATATTCACAATATTATAATTAGCACTTACCCCATTTATTTTAGTGCCCCACTACAACACTACAACATAAGCCTATATACTTAAACAAATACCTGGCTCTAAAACCAAATCACTTCCAGGTAAAACACTACTAATTGTGACAGAACCACATTCCAGAGGTGATCATCTCCCTGATTACCACTAGTAATATAATCTTAGCCTCACCATGTGGCAGAGGAATTAGTGACACATTTCTATAATGCCAAACTCAACTTTGGGTTTTTCAGTGCCACATCTGATTCTAAATATGCTATTTTTTGTTACCCATAGACAGCAGAGCCAGAAACAATGGTTTTTATGAAGTCAGTTTATTTTGGAAAATAATTCAAAGATAAGATAAAGGAATGTAAGAGACTTAAAAGAAAAAACAAACAAACAAACAAAAACTAATCCAAGGGTGCATTATTGAACTGGTCTTCCCTATTGCCAACAGGGGGCTCATTCTGCTGTGACCTTCTGAAGAATCCTGCAAAATACACCTGTAGTTGTACCATTAAAGAACTAAAGAGGAGAATATTTACCTACTGGTTATTGGTTTGATTGTTCAAGGGCTGTCCTATGTGTTAATAACTTCCTGGCATTTGCAGGTTTGTTTATGTGAGAGTAAGCACTCTACATAGAGGCAGTTAAACCCTAAGCAGAAAGTTAAAGGTATGAGGTACAACAGATCTAAGGTGTTGTCAAGATATACTTAAAACAGATGTTAACCATGGCAACTTCTGGAATAAAATGTAGTTCTGAAACACTGGTCTCCAAACTTCATTGTACATTAGAATCACCAGGAGGGCTTGCTAAAACACATATTTCTTGGCTTCACCCCAGAGTTCCTGATTTAGTAGGTCTGTGATACAGATTGAGAATTTTACTTTTTAAACAAGTTCCCTGGTGATGTTGATATTGATGCTCCTTGAGACTGCACTATCTTAGAGTATGTAAGATGAAAACAAGAGTTGTCTGATATGAAAACATACAATTTTTTCAAAAGATTTATTTTAGAAAGAAAAAGAGAGAGCATGAGTTGGCAGGGGGGCAGAGGGAGAAAATGTTTAAGCAGACTCCCTGCTGAAAGTGGAGCTCAATACCACAACCATGATGAGATCATGACCTGAGCCTAAACCAAGAGTTGGATGCTCAATTGACAGAGCCACCCTGGATCCCTGAAAATACACAATTAATTTAAGCAAGATCATCAATGAACACACATAAATAATGGGGTGTAAGAGGCACAGGATATGCACAAATCTCAAAACACCACCTTACAAATTGATTATTAATTGAAAAGATATGATATATAGTTGAGAGACCTGAAGGATACTTATTTGGTCAGGCAAATTAACATTTGTATCATTGACAATGGAACCTACTGATATTATGTGTCTTCTAGTATGATTACATAGGGATGACCAAGTATTATCGTAACCAAAGTATAACTTAAATCTTACGAGGAAGACACCTGGCCTGCATTCTTAAACATACACATCAGGTAAGGCAAAAAGTGGAGAATACTGCTCTATAAAAGAGACACCAAAGAAATAAAACAATAAATTCAATCTGTAAATCATTTTTTATGAAGGTTCTATTTATTAATTTGTCAGAGAGAAAGAGAACACAAGCGGGGGCGGGGCAACAAGCAAGGGAGATTCAGGTTCCCCACAGAGCAAGGAGCCCAATGTGGGACTTGATTTTAGGATGCTGGGATCATGACCTGAGCTGAAGGCAGATGCTTAGCATACTGAGCCACCCTGGCATCCTTCAATGTATAAATCTTTGTTAAAACCTGAGAGGAAGAAAGGCAGATAAAAAGGAAGCTTTTGGTATGATTAGTTAAATTTTAAAGACCTATTTTACTTTATATTATAGTACCGATGCTAAATTTTTTTTATATGATAATTTTTTGTAACTTTATAGGAGAATACTCTTGTTCTAGGTAACACACATAGAAATATTTACAGGAGGTATGCCTGGATGGTGCAGTCAGTTAAGCATCTGACTCTTGGTTTTAGCTCAGGTCTTGATCTCAGGTTCCTGATATCAAGCCCCATGTGCTTCAGTTTCTTTCTCCATCTCCTTCTGCCTCTCCTCCCCATTCTCCCTCTCTCTGAAATAAAAATAAATAATTCTTGAAAAAGAAGAAGTATTATAGGAGAAATGCCATGAAACCCTCAATTTACTTTTAGATATTTGCACAGAAGTTATATATATATATATATATATATATATATATATATATATATATGTAGAGAGAGAGAAGTCAAACTACCAACAATTAGCAAATCTAGGTGAATGATATATAGATGGTGATTACAAAATTCCTTCAATTTTCTATAGGTCTGAAATCTTTGAAAATAAAATTAATTGGGAAAGATACAAGTTATTACATGGTGAGCACCATAAAATAAACCCTAGAAACACTCTGAAAGTATTCAAAGGAGCAAGAAATAACTCCTAGAATGAGAAATTGGAGGAAATTTCAACAAGACTGATACATTTGTACTGGGTCTTGAAAATTATAGAATTTAATACAGACAGACCTGGAAAAGATCGATACTCCATGGAGAATAATGATGTGAGCCAAATATAAAAAGATAATGTTCATCATTATTATTATAACTACTATTAACAATAATAGCTACATCTCATAACTAATGTGTTCAAAACACTTAAGGATTAAAAATAAGTTGAGTTAAATTGGCCAGTACCTTGAACGAATTAGTAACAGCTTTTTTAAGTTACATTAGGTGGGGATAATATATTATTTATAAACACAGGAATAATTTAACCATCATCCAGGTAGACTATGACTAGCCCTCAAAGAAATCCCAAACATATCATATGCTAAGTCAGTGAAGTTAGAAATAGTGTTGGGTAGGTCAATTAGTATTAACCTAACATTAATTTGCCTTTGCAATGTACCAAATCTTATCTTTAATTAATATCAATGTTATAAACATGGTAGGTTATATGTCCCATTAGGGAATAATTTAGTACTAAATGAATATTAGATAAATTTACTTGAAGTTCTCAAATTGTTTGTTTAACATATTAGTCCAAAATGCTATCAAGAACTGTAACCATCAATTAAAATAGAATTACTCTATCTATTTTTAAGAAAAATCTCTCCATCAAAAATGTAGTCATTCTAATAAAAATACCTTCAAAGATACTAGTGATAGATCTTTAAGATCTTGGATTTTAGTTTTGGGGGGCAAAGATGTATAGTTCAGCTGGTTTCTAAGGATAGAAAAACATAGTGTATTTGAATCCAGATTGTAGAGTCAGTATGTGTTCATATCCTAAATCTGCAACAGTTTTGCTGGATATTCTATAGCATGATTTTCATCTTTAAGATAAGGATATAACACTAAACTCATCAACTTGTTTAAAGATTTAATGGATTAAGACATACTTCTCTGCACAGAGTAAATACCCAATAAGTATTAGTTACTTTTATCATGTTTTATCAGTTAGGTATTGTTATTGAGGATAAAAAATAATAATAAATCAACACTAAGTTCAATGATGTAAGAAATCATTGTTCATTATTTTACCTCATGAGAGATGAAGGTGGGAATAGTCTAACCTCAACTGGGTTTGGTTGACATCTTGAATCACCTGGGGAGTTGAAAAACTTAGCTCTGCTCCTCACATCTTTTCTTTCTCCTGGAACAAATGAGATAGACCTGGGTTGGGGGGAGGTTTTTTTGTTTTTTTGGTTTTTTTGTTTGTTTGTTTGTTTTTTCTAATAGAGTTAAAAATCACAAAAGAGGAAAATTCAAATTGCACAAGTGTTTTCAAGCCTGCTAGAATCCCATTGACCAAAGACGGTCACATAGCTAAACCTATTGCCTAAGTTACACGACAAAGATTAATCAGGAGAGTCTAGAATTGCCATGTTTAAATCTACCTAAGAAAATAGAGATCTACCTATTTACCCTGAGGGCAGAAACTTTTATAACAGATTTGATACATTCAAGCATATGAAGTCTTGGGAATCCTTAAGATTTTTTTTTCATAATCATTGAAAAGTGATACACTAGCTTGTTCTTAGCTTTTTTTTTTTTTTTCACATTGTATATACTCTTACATTCTCACTATGAGAGCTCTGAAAAATATGCATGAGGAGGAAGAATGACCTAGTGCTGTGTTAAGCTGCTTCTTTAATGCATGTTTCCTGCTTCTGATTGTGAAGGCAGTTAGATTTTGGTGGTGGAACTGATCAGCTTCTTAGGTTTCCAAAGAAAATTGCATTAGTCTGCTTGGACCACTGTAATAAAATATTGCACGGTTAAATACCAGAAATTTATTTTCTTCTAGTTCTGGACACTAGAATTCCATGATTAAGGTGCCAGGAAAATCGGTTTCTGGTAAGAATTCTCTTCCTGGCTTATAGACATTTGGCTGCCTTCTCATTAAGTTCTCACATGCCCTTTCCTCTTTCCTCTCATACATGGAGAGAAAGAGTTAGTTCTCTGGAGTCTCTTCTTATATGACATTAATCCTATCAGTACAGTGGGGCTAAATAATTGGAACAGAGACTAAACTGTGCTTTAATCAGTTCACACTGTAGCCCAGCTCACTACAAATTGCAAAGACATAGTTATGAATGGATGATTTCAAGTCCATTCAAGTAGCATCATGCCACAATATTTTTTTTATTATTTTTGTAAGTGCACACTCATTGTGCCAAAATAAGGGAGGAAGGAAAACTAACTTTGAATGTCATATTTTAATGCATAGTGGACTAAGCATAATTTTATTATCAAATTAGATTGCATTGAATTCCTAAAGGGCTAAAATCATGCGTACAATATAAGTATTTATAACTACCCTGCTCCAATATTTTTCCCTGAAGAAAGCAGCCCAGACAGTATTATGTTTATTGTACAACAGTACTATGCCTCTGCTAAAAGTCAACATTACTAGATTAAACACTCTTTATAATATTATCAGTAGGAAAGCAATGGTCAAATAAATTGGAAAATCTTAAATGGAATAGTTCAACACTGCAGAATTTCTTTACAAATGAAGGTAGGAAGGAAAGAAGGATGGTAGGAGGAAAGGAAAGGAGAGAAGAAAAGAAAGCTGAAAATAAATTTCAAAATGGTTCTCATGAATTAATTTGAACCAGCTCCCACATAGCATTTCTAATCCCATTAAAAGTTATCAGCACCTACCAGAATGCTAGAAGTTGTAAATTATCTTTGAATTAGTGGGATGGAATTATGGCCGATTAGTTTTTACTTTCAAATTTGACTAGAAGTATCTATTTCTTTTAGAGTGTAAAGAAAATGTTAAACTATTACCAGGGATTTCTCCCTTAAAAATAATAGTAGCAAAAAAGTTTTCAAATACTAAATGTCATGGTGTATCATATACCAAAATGAAGCATTTTTAATTCCTGTTATATATAATGTACCTACAAGATTTTATATTTAGCTATGTTTCTTTTCCTAGAAATACATTTATAGTTTGAATTTTCAAAATAGATCTGTTGATAATTTTTTAGATTGGTTGTGGTTAGACTGTTTAGCATATTCTCTACATATATACAAAAAAAATTATGAGTAAGGTTCTCTTCATTGCTAAGTGTGCTGTTTATAGAGGTAAGATTTTGTTTTCATGCCTAGAGAAACTGCTGTTTTCAGTCACTAGCTATAGGTACTCTGAAGTGTAATTTCTATTCATTTGGTTTTAATCACAAAGGAACAATTACAGTGGAAAGACAGGCACAAAGATAACAGGACAAGACCAAATTAAGGTTTTGTGTTGGCCAACTGAACATAAATAAATAAATAAATACATAATTCAAAAAAGTAAAAAAAAAAAAAAATTAGTCAAATGTTCTCTTAAAGATAAGTGTTTGTTACATATAGATTGCAAGGTCACAGAAAAAAAAATCTACAGAACCAAAATGCAGGCCAGGTTGGTCACAAGACAAACCCAAACAGCTTCTCTTACCAAAATAATAAATAATAATAATAATAATAATAATTAAAAAAATTAAGAGTCTTCTTGTTTACTTTTCTGATACTTAAAAACACTGTGATTTAGGGCACCTTGGTGGCTCCGTAGGTTAAAGTGTCTGCCTTAGGCTAAGGCCATGGACCCTCTGCTGAGCAGGGAGCCTGCTTCTCCTGTCCCATCTACTTCTCCCTCTCCTGCTCCCTGTCCCACTCCCTCTGCCACTCCCCCTGCTTGTACTCTCTCTCTCTCAAATGAATAAATAAAATAAAATAAAGAACACTGTGATCCCAAAGTTCTATGTGTTTATTATTTGAATGGACTATCTTACTTCCTACTATCTCCTTGACCATAATTTTAAACTTAGTGAGTGCAATTGTATTAACACTGGATTCCCAGACCATAGCATAGTGCCTAACACAAAAGAATACCTAATGAATATATTTAATCCAGACATTGTTATAATAAGTATTTGACAGCCTAGCATATTGCAAGTGCTATATGAAACAAGGCAACAAACAAGGAGATGAGATTCATGCTTATATTCTAGTGTAAGAAAACAGATAATCAAACATGCTAATAAATAGTATCTTTGCATCTTGTAAAAGTTTTATGAGAAATATGAAATAGAATAATACCAGATGGGATGAAAGACTTGACATGATGTTAGAAGTGTAGACTTTGAGTTGATTCTTGAAGGATTAGAGTAATTCATACAAGATAGGCAGGTATAATTGGCACCCTTGCTCTTTATTCCCTCAGAAAACAGGCCCAAAGGCCTAAAGTTTTCAAGAAATTTCTGTTCTGAAGTTTTTGAAAATGTTTTAGAATTTTATCATAATTCAATCAGTGTGTTTATTTGACATGAATTTTATAAAGTAGGATTTTAAAAACTAGATCTGAATTTGTAAGAGAAAAATATTTACCAAATCAAAACAAACAAACAAACAAAAATCACACACACATACACACGCACTCTAAAAAAAATGTTTTGAGCACAATTCAGACATTCAGACTTAGGTGAGTCTTTTATCTACTAGAGAATACATTTTCTCATTACTATAGGTAATATACAAAATACATTTGTCATTACTATAGGTAATATACAATATACTATTAGACCCAGGGGAATATACAGGTTTTCCATTGGTGGAAGAATTTGGAAGTTTCAGAAAACTGATTCAAAATTACAAATATAAGGTGACTAGACTCCCTACTAGGGCCTCAGAAGAACCTTTTCAAATTACAGTCACCAAAGCATATATTTCATTTACTTCATGGTAAGGTTGTCAGATTTAGCAAACAAAATACATAATGCCCAGTTAAATTTTAATTTCAGATAGGCAAAGAATACTTTTTAGGATAATTATATCTGAAATAGTGTATGGAACATACTTAATCTTAAAAACAAATCTAAACAAGTGTTGTTCATCTGAAATTCAAGTTTAACTGTGCTTCTTTTATTTTATCTGTTAGTGTCATGGGGATTTGGTAAATCTCTTCATTATTGGAGAGAACAGCATGCACAGAGAAATATCTAAACCAGATGAGAGGGATTAGGAGAGATTAGAGAAGAATCTTGTTTTGAAAGACCATTTTCCTTAGGTCTCCCATCTTTTTGTATACCTAGGCATTAACATCTAAAATACTCCAAACTACTTTTTCAAAGATGTTTGTGTAAAAAAGTAGTCGGAAGGGAGATCTTTCTTTTCCTCGAGCTGATTTGCTTATATTCTGGGGCAATAAAAATAATGAATGTCTCTTTCCAGAGGGGGATAAGGGATAGGTTTTGACTGCATTCTCTTAAATATTAGGTCTTTTGAATCAGTGTTCCTCTCCTGCAACACATCCCCACTCACTAACTACTTGTTGCTAAAATACTGAATGAATTCTGTTTGACATAGCATGCAACACTGTTTCTAAGCACAACTCTTTAAAATTTCTCCTAATATGTTGATTTGTGCTCCAGTAAAATCAAATTCTATGTAACACATACATACAGAAAAACACTCTACTGCTGCGAATAATCATCTTGTCTTGGCTGCTAATGCTGTCACTTCCTTTTATTGAAGTCTACAACAATGAAATGGCAAATAACAAAAACTCAGAGGCCTTACTTCAGGTATTGATTGCTTAGCAGATGGCTTAGGCTATTCTGGATTTTTATTTGCTTTTTTGTGTATAAATCCTGTGTCTCTTCCTAGATAAATAGCATAAGTTCAGATACATTTTATAAATTCATGAAGTCCCAGTACTAGCACAGCAAATTATATGTGAAAAATATTTATTTGAATGTGCTCTTCCCCTTTACTGTAATACTTGGCAACTTGCTACGGAGTTGAGAACTTGTTTCCAAGCTCCCAAACTGGTTGTCTCAAGCACCTCAACACAAAAAAGCATATATCTGGGAGGAAAAATTCCCTTATTTATTTGATTTGTTTTTGAATTTCTTAAAACTCTCCACATCCAGGGAACTCTCAACATACAAACTTTTAAACAAAGGTTGATGCTCCTGGAAGAGATGCAGAAAAGCCTTTTACCTGCTTTCCTAAGGTTCTCATGATAAAAATTCTCTCAGGCCCTGAAGAGTGCAATAGCAAGTGTCCTGTTTCAGGAAGCTCACCTTGGATAGGGTGAATCTTAAATTTCCCAAGACCTCTAAGAACTAAACCACCTTTTTGTCTGTCTCTTTTATACCTGGTATATTGTTAATTGTCTAGTCTAAAGGAAGACATCCTGCTGTATACAGAGCAAACCAGTATCAGAAAGCACAACTACCTGACTCTGTTCCCCAAGACTCAGTGTTTTTTGCTCTACCAAGATTTTATGATATTTATCATTTTATCAATTTATTTACCTCTGAAGTCAGTGCTTTTAGATTTGTCTGTCACTATTATCATTGTTATCATCATCATAGAATGCCAGCCTTCCCAAAGCAAATATCATCACACTTTGATGGCCAGGCACTGCTTTCTGCGGTGGAAAAAAAAAAAAAAAAAGAAGATACTGTTTACTTCAGTGGTCTCTAATTAACCCTTAAGGCTGCCTCTGGTTTAATAATTGACCACTTCAGTAAATTGATCTTTCATAGTAGTCACAATATCTCACAACACTATCAAATGTATTAAACTAAGTTTAGTGATTGTGAATCATAGATTTATTTTTTCCCATAATCTTTATGGTGCACACATAAAACTAAGCACAATCCAAATCTAGTCCTCAGTTTTCCTATCCTGCATTCAGCTCTTTAATTAGTTGCAATTCTTAAAAACAAAAAAAGGAATGAGACATTTGACTTAACTAAATTAAAAGAAAAACTCAAATTTGGACACAGAAGTAGAAGAACTCAAACTGACCTATGTAGCCATATACAGTCTTCTACACTATATGTAGTTGATGGTGCTTTTTTACATCACCCAAAGTTTCATTCTGAAGTGTCATTGTGCAAGGAATCATGCTTTGTGTCATAGAACAAACAAACTGAGCAGGAATGCCCAGGGATCATCTCCTACCCATGCCAAAATATTTAAATACATAGGTAAGTAAGTGAGTAAGTAAATAAGTAAATAGTTCCACATATGATTGCAACCCTGCTGACATCTGCATGAAGAATATTCAGTAACTCACAGAGCTGAGTTAGGAAATGAAATGTAGGAAATGAAATTGAAGAATATTCAGTAACTCACAGAGTTGAGGTAGGAAATGAAATTTGCCAAAGGCCAGTATTTCTAATATTTAGCAAGGATGGACCTAATATATTTAATTAAAAAAAACTCACAAAACATTTTTTTCTTATTTATTTTACTTTGAAATAAGAACGACACATGATATCTGAAAAATGATCATATGGGTCTTTAGTTTCACCTCACAATGATCTATACTATAATTTATTCCTTAATTTTAAATCACACATTTTCCTTCACTATTTTACAATCATTGTGCATGAAAACAGAGCGACATGTATTGCCTCCATTATAATTATTCAGTGGTGGCTCATTATTTTTATCTTTAGTTTTATTAAGTAGGTTCTATGCTAGGCATGGAGGCCAACATGAGATTTGAACTCAAAACCTTGAAAGCAAGACCTAGGCTGAGACCAAGGGTTGGATGCTTGACTGACTAAGCCACCCAGGTGCCCCTAGTTCTTTATTTTTAAAACCAGCTGTCAACTATTTTGTTATATTTATTACTATATAATTATAATTATAAAATTGTATAACTGCATAATAATAAAATTAAATAATCCAGGGTAATATATTTTTTATGTTCTGAAGAATGTTCTTTTCAATCTTTAAGTTCACACCAGATGGAAAGGGTTCTATGTCTGTTTTATAAGTATCTATATGTGTTCCAATTATTTCAAAAATTTCCGGTAGAAACATGGTCACATAGTTCAGCATCTTTCTCTTTATTCTCCTAGAATACAAAAAAGCAACAAAAAGAACAAGAAAAACAACAACCAAAGACACCTCGATAAGTCCATTAAAAAAAAAAAAAAAACAAGAACAAGAAGACATAAAAACCCTTCAGATTTTACAATAAGCATAAGGGTTACTAAAAACAATGAGATCTGGTTCAAAGTCGTGAGGAAAGAATTGAAAGAAAGAAGCAGGGAAAGAAGTGAGACAGCTCAGCTGCATCACATCCTACAAGTACTGAAAATACTTTCAAGAGCATGCTTTCTAGTGCAAAACATGTTTGTCATTTGCAATAATGAATGCAGAAACTGGAATGGGCAGGGCTGATCCTAAAAGCACTTTTGCATCAAGTTTACTTCAGAAAAGCAAAATTGGGGGCGTTCCCAAAGAATCACATAGAAAATGTAAATCTACCTAGAGTAACAAGGCTACTGTGCTCTCCACACAGAAACTTCTTGAAAACTACTAGTTTGTGAAAAATGTTCTTATTAAATTATGAGTTAAAAAAAAGCAAAATTGGTATGTATAATCAATAAAATTATTATGAGAAATTATATGAATGTGAACAAGCACCAGATCTTATATCAGATGAAGAGCATTTACTTAGAAAGCTGTTGCCAAGAAGCAAGAAAAATAATCAAATGCTTACAATTAAGTAAACAATTAAATAAAACAAATAAAACTCAATTAAATCCTCACTTGCGTAACAAAAAACTGAAATTCAGAAACATTAAATCCATAGAAGAGAATATAATAAAAATAAACAGAAAAAATATATGAAGCACTCAATAAAGAAGGAAAGGAAAATCACTAACTTACAAACTTGAAGAAGTCCAAGGAAGAAGTATATTCACTAGATTTTTATCTTGGTGAATATTAAATTGATGTATTAACAGTAATGGCTCATGAATAAACTGAAACATTAAAAAGAAAATAAAGGGCAGATATAAACCAAGAACAAATTAAGTATTTAATAAGAGTGGTATGTGAAATCAGTGGAGAAAAGATGGAAAATTAAATAAATCCTAGCTGTAAACATTGGTAGCTTCCCGCAAAACAAACAAATAAAAATTGGTATATGTCACCTCATTCATGGGTAAATTCCAAATGTTTGAATGATACAAATGAAATACTAATCATTAAAGTACTAGAAGAAAATATAGGAGAAACATCTTCTATGAACTTGGAGCATGAAAATAATTTTATAGCTATGACTCAAAACCCAAAGAGCAAAATAAAATATTTATATATAAAGCTAGAAAACATTTTTAAATTCTGGATGAAAAGATAACTAAACATAATTTGACTGACAAACTGGAAAAATTATTGACAATTTTATCCACAACCATAGGCAAATCTCCATATTACATGTTCTAATAATAATTTTGATAGAAAAATGGTTAAGGATAAATGGACATGGAGTGCCTGGGTGGCTTAGATGGTTAAGCATCTGCCTTCAGCCTGACCCCAGGGCCCTGGGATCAAGTCCAGTAAAGGGCTCCCTGCTGGGTGGAGAGCCTGCTTCTCCCTCTCCTTCTGCTGCTCCCCTGCTTGTGCTCTCTTGCTCTCTTTGTCAAATAAATAAAATCCTTAAAAAAAAAAAAAAAAAGATAAATGGACAACTCTAAAACAAAAGTTTTAAATAAAATAAGTTCATTTGCTCTCAAAATTTTGAAAAGATGCCTATCTTCACTCTTTTTTTAAAATATTTTATTTATTTATTTGACAAAGAGAGAGATCACAAGTAGGCAGAGAGGCAGGTAGAGAGAGGAGAAAGCAGGCTCCCCACTGAGCAGAGAGGATGTGGGCTTCATCCCAGGACCCTGGGATCATGACCTGAGCCAAAGGCAGAGGCTTTAATCCACTGAGCCACCCAGGTGCCCTATCTTCACCCTTAATAAGAAAAATAAATATTAAAATAATACTGAGATACAATTTTTACCTTTCAATTTAACAAAAATTCAGAAGTTTGAAACAATCAGTTGATAGAGTGTGGAGAAAGATAATCTCATATATGGCTGATTAGGGTGTAAATAATATACCCTCTATTAAGATAATTTAGAAATACACATCAAAATTTAAAAATATCCATACACTTAACTCTGGTATTTTACCTAAAGGAGTTCATCTTATAGATATACATAAACTTAAAAGAAATATGATACAAATATTACTTTTTGAAAATATTATAATGTCAAAATATTGGAAATCAACATGATTATCAATTTTTAAATTATTATGGTACTTCCATTTAACAAAATATTGTTTTTTTGGAGAAAGTCTTCAGTGTTCTAGTGAGAAGATATCTCACATATACAATAGGATATTATACTTTTTGTGATTTTCATATTTGCTTATAAAACATAAACTCATGAGGAATATTAAAGAATAATGGTTAAGAAAAGTTATGTATGGAGGAGTAATTGAGTTGGTAAAGAAGAATGGGAACTAAGAAGACAGGAAATGTTTTTCATTCTATTTTTTACATAGAATGTATGATTCCATAATTACATTATTTCTGTATCCATTAACCAGTATTCTACACGGAAGAGTTGTTGCCATTACTATTAGTAGTAATAGTAGTAATATTGTTTTATTATCTCTATGAACTTCTGTTTTACTTTCTAAAAATGTACAATTATTTATTAGCATCGTTGCATACTTTACATATCACATATGAAATACATGAATAGATTTCTTGGATTTATTTTTAAAAAGTCAAAAGTAATAATAAGTAATGAAGAAAAAATGTAACAGATATAATTAAACTTAAATTTCCTATTTTTTAAATCTAACAAATAAACTTAAGAATGGTATATTTAATAGAAAGAAATTAAGAAACATTTCAAAGTCATTATTATCTTCTCTGTTACCTTAAAAATTTTATTCTCTAATGACATTTTGAAATGATTTTGTTTAGTATCTTAGTAATTTTCTAACAATTTAATAAATGAAAAGTTTTATTAACATTGAAATTATGTATGCTCAAATATCAAAAAACACTTCCTTGTATAAAAATGCTGCCTAATATATGCAGAAATGATGGAATTATCAATTGGGAAATGCCAGCATATATTCTATATAAAATAATGACTATTTTAAATATAAATGCTAAAAATGAGGAAGTTTAATTACAAAGTGAGTAACTTTTTTTGTTTTAGTGAGTATATGTCTATAAAAGGCAACTCCCAGTTTTACAAATTATGAAAATTAATTTAATATTAATTCATTAATATTTATAATAATTATTAATATCAATTATTAATTTTAAAATTAACTAACATTTCACTTACCAAATACATTCAAGAAATGGAATTCAGAAATTAAATGTCATTTTTCTCTTCGTTTATTGTAAACATATCAACATAGAATTTTATAGTAAAAAAGCAAATGATAAAACCTAAGAGAGAACACAATATTGTAGTCTTGACACTGATTTCTTATGATTTTCTTTTCTAATGTATGCAAATTATGGAAATCAATTTAATATTAATTAACTAACACTTCAATTACCAAATACATTCAAGAAATGAAATTCAGGAAGTTATATGTCATAGTTTCCTTTTCTTGGTTTATTGTAAACATATCAATATAGAATTTTATGATAAAAAAGCAAATGATAAAACCTGATTTTCTTTTCTAAAGTATGCAATCTGTTTTAGTATTCCTTATTTTGATTTTCTTTTGCATTAAAAAAAAAAAAACTTTCCCACACTTTTGCTTGAAAAAGCTCAAACCTATAAGAAGGGTGAAAAAAAAAAAAACACTTTAGGAGGAGTCAAGATGGTGGAGAAATAGCAGGCTGAGATGACATCAGGTAGCAGGAGATCAGCTAGATAGCTTATCAAACCATTCCAAACACCCACAAATTCAACAGGAGATTGAAGAGAAGAAGAGCAACAATTCTAGAAACAGAAAATTGACCACTTTCTGAAAGGTAGGACTGGCGGAGAAGTGAATCCAAAGCAATGGGAAGATAGACCACGGGGGGAGGGGCTGGATCCTGGCAAGTGGCAGAGCAACAGAGTACAAAATCAGGACTTTTAAAAGTCTACTCCACTGAGGGACATTAATCCAGAGGCTAAACTGGGGTGCTTGTCTCTGAGGACACACTGAAGAGTGGGGCCCTGAGCTTGGCTCCTCCAGGTGGGAGAGTGGGAGGCTGCCATTTTCATTCCCATCCTCTGGAAGTCTACGGAAAGTATTCAGGAAGCAAAAGCTCCCGAAATTGAACCCAAGCGGATTACTTAACCTGGACCCTGGCAAGGGCGGTGCATTTCCACCCCGGGGAAAGACACTGAGAATCACTACAACAGGCCTCTCCCCCAGAAGATCAACAAGAAATCCAGCCAAGCCCAACTCCACTTACCAAGGAGAGCAGTGGAATTCCAGAGGAGGAGAAAGCAAAGCATGGAATTCATGGCTTTCTCCCCATGAATCTTTAGTCTTGCAAAGTTATTAATTTTCTTTATTTTTTTTCTTCTGCTATTTTTTAACTTTTACCCTTTCCTCTTTTAACATTTTTAACTAGTTTGTCTTAATAACTTTCATTAAAAAAAAGATTTTTTTGAAACTTCATTATTATAGTCATATTTTATCCTTCATTGTATCTAACTTTATTTTTTTTGAATACACATAGGGTTTTTTCTTCTAAAAAATGTGGGTTACAACTTCTCTAATAGGTCAAAATACACCCTAAATCTAGCACCAGGCTTGATCTAGGCTCCAGCCTGAGCAAATTCTCTCCGCTTTCTTTTTCTTATTCTCCCAACCAACTTATCTTATCAACTCCTTTGTTAGAAACTTTAAAAAAAGTTTTTTTTCACCTTGATAGTCATATTCCATTACTTCATTGTGTTTACCCTTATATGTTTTTCATTCTTTAACGTTTTGGGAGGTACTTTCTTCTAAGACACCAAAATACTCCCAAAATTAAGTGAGTGACCTTGTTCTAGTCACCAGTCTAATATATATATATATATATATA